>JANIEQ010002066.1:0-22844 GCA_024708375.1 Oxalis stricta
CTTAGTGAAGTAATCATTTATGGACATATCATTTTGCATAGTTGACATTAACTCGTTTTCTAATAAGCTGGAGTCGCACATCATTTTTTCTTGAAAATTTAGAGGCCAATGTATCCCAAGCTTCTTTAGGTGTGGTGGCGTACCCGATATGCTCTAACATATCCTCCTCGATAGTGGTCTTTATCGTGAACATCGCCTTCCCAGCCTTTGATCTTCCATCTCTTCAAAGCTGCAACATCTTGCTCTGTCCGGTGGTGTCGACTCGTTCCCATCCACGATCTCCCACAGATCGTGTCCTTGCAAGTAGGACTCCATACACGTACTCCACGTACTATAATTATGATTATTTAGCCTCTTCATGCTGCTTCGCACTTCCAATCTCCGCCATCGTAATTTGCTTTTCGATCGACGAGCAAAACCTCCACTTATAAGGATCACCTCAATTGATAGTTGAACTATCAATAATAATTTCGACGGCGCCTCCGCTAAATAATCGACTTGGCTCGATACCAAATTGTTGAGATCGCGACGACTCTAGTATACTATCAAAGTATACTTCTAATATTATTGTCAAATGATCTTGACAATATACACTCAAGACACCACTCTTAATTAATCACTCACACTTAACTATAGCTAACACTCTCTAGTTAGCTAAGCCTCACGCCACTCACTTAACACAAATGCACACTTACTTATATGTAATGTGTATTTTTATAACTTGCAGACTTATTGCTTAGCATTACATCTCCACCCCTATTTATACTACTCCACCTCCTCAATGAACGGTGGAGATTTATCTAAATGGACGGCTAGGATCTAATCTCTAGAGTATTCTATATCTTTCTCCTACTCCATCCTTATCTTCTTTCCTACTCCATCCTTATCTTTTTCCATCCACATTATTCTAGATTTTTCTTATACATATCATTAATAATTTATTTTCTATAATATTCTAGATATCTCTTATTTTACTTAACTCTAATGATATCTAGAATAATCTAGCCAATAGTTGATGCTGAATTCTATCAATTATTATGGCAGTTCATTAAACACAAGTCTGGAAAAATAAAAATACAAGTAATATTGATCGATTCGAATCTTCATATCTTGTCGACTCCGTCAGCTATCTGCAACTTGTTGTCGTGAGTGTTCTAGCCATTCTCCATGACTCCGATCGATAACTATTCTTCACTTTATTATTATTATTACTATAAGTTGAAGCTTTTTGCCGATGATTTCCAATTTCCTTTTTCGCTAGCTGTCGTCATCAGTTGATTCTTCAATTTAGTCTTCAAACGTAAACTGTTAACGATTTCCGTAACATGGATATCTCCGAACAAAACTTTCCGTCTCAGAGAAGAATTCTTTGGATCAGTAAATTTCGACATAAAAATCGAAACTTCATCTTCATGTTTCTTGGATCCTCCTTTCGCCAATTGTGGAACAAGCAAGTCTCGACCAAAACAGCGACTCGAGCCGGATCACAGCTGTTGACTTCCATCCTCTCGACTCCGATTTCGGTTTCATCTGCAACTTTGTAAAGACAATCGTATAGACGTTTACGCATCTCGTCGCGAAATTCGTCGTTACTCTTAGGAAGATGGCGTTTATATCGGACGATTATACGACGAACGGGGTTTTTCTTGAATTCTTTTGCCTCCTCCTCTAGTAAAGATATGATTCTTGCCTTCCAAGTATCGATGACATCACTAGCCGAATCCCAAATCTTCTTGTTTGAATGCTTTCTTAGAACACGAAGACGTTTGGCGACTTGAGTTTTGAGAAGAAGCTCACAGGTCACCGGAAGTTTCTTGAGTTGAGTTAGAGCATCTAGGCAACGGCCTTCGTCGTGGCTGAAAAGGGCCGACTTTGAACAGATTGACGATCTCCTCCTCCATTGATGAGCTTGAATGATGGAAAGTTTTCTTCTTAATATTGGTGGTTTACAAAAGAAGCGATTTTTGTATTTTGAAGAAGAGAGATTGAGGGTTATATATAGGTAGGAAGTTTTCTTGGGTAGGAAGTAACCTAAAATCCCAGGAGAAAATATGAAAAAATAGTTCCATTGTGTATATGGAATGAACTTTCAATTCCGGAAATATTTGCCCGAGTATAATAAATCACTTATTTGGTCCTCAAAACTTCTTATATACATCATACTTATCCCCAACAGTTTTATTCAAAATCAACCCAGCATTCTGAAAAATTTACATCCGGTAATTTTAAGAATTTCTTAAATTTTTAGCCTTGTTTCTTGGTATAATTACAAACTTTTTCCACATTCTTCTATCTACGTTCTATCATCCCGTCTCTTGCTTGCTAATTGCTATACAAATTTCAAAATCAATGTTATCGTGAAACTTAATTGTGTATATAGTATATAATTTACAAAACGTTACTTTGTAATATATTATACGAGTATCAAATCAAGGGACTTCGTTGAAAGTTTCAAAAGTTACCCCAAGTAGATATTGAGATTCCTTTGCTCAAAAGTAAATCTGGTGAGTTGATTTGGAAAATGGGGATTACCACCTTTGCATCTTTGTTATAGCCTCAACATGGGAATTCTGCAATTAGTCTTAAAAATATGCATTTTAAAATTTAAATAGAGGACTCGTAAAATTATAACTTAACAAATTAAAAAACAACTAATTATAGCTTCTCTAGTAAAATTATAATTCTAACTTCACGATCTCCTCTGCATTTGAAATTAAAAATATGTACTCGTTTTTAAAATTTGGTGGTGGCGTGATATATTTTCTAATAGCATCAAATGACATGAATATGTTTGTAGAACTCGTAGAGTCATTTAAATTAAATAACTCGTAAATATTTATGATTTGAATTTGAGAAGTAAAATTATGAGATTTTATGTTGATGGGATATTGAGAATTAAATATTTATTATTTAGGTAGAGCTTTTTCTTCTTATTTTTTTATGAAAAGAACTATGATTCGTATACAACGAAAACCAAATACAGGAATTGGCTTTGTAAGTATCTCTAGAATTCAAAAATGTATAATACTTCTGGAGAGAAGGTAACATGAGACAAAAGAATCAAAATGATCTTCATCATACTCGAGGCCGAGGGAAGAAGTAAATCAGTGGTTGCAACGGGTACATCATTTTATGCTCAAGCAGCAGGGACCTTCTTTCCATCTTCAATAAAGTCCATTGCAGTCTTTGAAACATTATAAAATTATAGGTAGGGTTGGTTGGGATATTATAAGATTATATTCTACCTTGTTAAATTGAAGTCTTCTACATCTCGTTATTGCATAATTCCACGGAAAGGCCAGAGTTTTTGACATTAGTCATTAGGTTCTTATGCAATCTTAACGTTAGTCAATTTTTGATACCATCTTGAAGACACTTTTAGTGAATGTTGAATGTGGGATATATCCTCATGTCTAATACTCTAAACTGATGAATAGTTTCATATCTTCTTTTTCCATTAACCGAGATGTTGATTTAGCTTCACTTTTAGCTGATACTAGGTTAATTGGCATCCTTTAGATTGTCTTAGTTAAACTTGAATGAACATTCTCTTATTTGGACTTGAATGAATATGATTCTATTATGTGAACTTAAATGACGGCGAAACCTTTCTTCTTTTATTGATCAATGATGGGCAAATATTTTTTTCTTACGGGTGTTTATGAAAGTAGCCATTGCGTTTTGAGTTGAGATAGAGCATCAAGACATCGGCCTTGATCGTGGCTGAAAAGGGCGGTTATGAAGAGTTTCACGATCTCCTTCTCATTGATGGCAGAACCAGAACCAGAACCATCAGTAGCACCAGTCCTAGCAAAATCAGTCAATCAAGCGTATTGCTATCGTTGCAACAAAACATTTCGTTTTGTCAATGGTATAATCCCTCACAATCACAGAGTTCACAAGAAGTTAACGGTGCTTTGCCATATATATCTGTACGTGTTTCCAAATCTTGCTGAATCACGGTAAAGCTTTCTTTAATGGTGTTTATGAAATTAAGGGTTAAGGGCTTATATAGGAGAAGATTACTTGACTAGGAAGTCATCTAATCCTATATCTTTCTTTATTTTCCAGGCGAAATAATTATGAAGAGTTCCTTAATCCAATTATATTTTTTACTTTTTGGGCAAGTAAGAAGAATTTAACCCGACATATATAAAAAAAACATGTGCCTATAAATGTCAAGCTTATAAAAAAAAAGGGTCGAGAGTACCAAACTATAGATTTAGTTTCCACTTCAAAAATAAAAATAAAAATCTTGCTAATGCTAGTCACATAATATAACTACCAAATATAAGTATGGTTTCAATTCTTCTCTATCAAAAATGGTAACTTCTTTTCGATATCATTTCTTTATCAACTAATCTGGATGAGCTCAAAATCTCGTTAACGCGAAAAGCGCAATTAGACAGTTGGCACGGCGTATTTTCTGAGTCCGGCAAGACGAACTGCTTCGGCATCAAGCATAGTCAGTATCTGGGGAAGAGACATACCACCGGAGATGACAATTTCTGAAAAGTGAACACGAAAATAACCAGAAATGTGAGAACGAAAGATAACTTGGAGTATAAGATATTCAGTTTACAGTTTATTGACACTAACCGATTCCTTCTCGGACAGAGAGATTAGGCCTGAGGACGTCTTTCGAGCTGATAAGAAGGATGTCGCGGATGTAAAGGTGGTTGGAAGGTACATAAGCACAGCATAGTTCCTCTACTCCGTCATTTCCGCGTAGAATAACAGTCGATGTAATGAATCCGAAAGCATATTTGCCAACACGAGGATGCCTTATAATGGCAACTTCCTTGAAAGCATGGGTGGACTGATCTGGAAACAGTTGGAATGTTAATCTCTGAAATTCTTCGGACTTTCGCTAAAGCGAAAAGGACTAAAAACTCGAAGAGAGAAAGTAACCTGGAGATATTGCTGCGCTAATCTGTTTTGAGGCAGAGTAAATGTAGCTAATGAATGGCATTTTCTTGATGAACCATTCACCTAAACTGAGAACAGAAGCTCCCAACCACGACGACATGAAAACACCAACAAGGAAGATAAAAGCGATGGAGGTAACGAAACCTAGACCTGCAAATTAAATTAGTAATTGGTTTACGACTCGATAATACTACCTCCATCCCAAAATGCTTTTCATTTTTTAGTTGTATAGGAAAATTGACAACTATTTTGGGAAAAAGGTAATATGATTTAACAATGATCGTTTCTGAAAATGAAAGCAAAAACTATGTAAGAATAGAAAAAATAGTATACGAACCGAATAAATTGATCCCAAGTTGAGTATAAATTGGCGAGAAGAATCCATCAACGAAACAAAAGAACCACCATGTTACGTAGAACGTTATTGCTATTGGGAGTAAAATGACACTGCAAAAACAGAGTTGAATTATTCTTGTCACTCAATGCATCATAAACAGTGAATTATACACACAACGCCAATGAATGAATGAAGAGCTTTCTAAATCAATTGCCAAAATAGTCTTTCTTAACACGCAAGCTACTATGCCTTTTGTTCTGTTACCAAAAACAGTGATTTCAATCTCAAGCTATCCAAAGCTCCGTTTAATTATACTTTTCATCCTACTTTTGTCAAAAGAAAAGTTAAATTTGGCGTTTTGGCAATGTTAAGTAGTTAACTTCCCATCCTTTCATGCAATGTGCTTTTAAAAATTGATAGCTTTTCAAAAGTAAGTAGGAGGTACTTTCCATCCTTTTATCAAAAGTCCCAAAAAGCAGAAGTCTAAGTGAACGGACCTTAGCCCCCGTATTTTATCAATGTATGACTACGTCCAATTGCAAAAATTCGATTTCAATGATGGAAAATAGCTACTAATTTAGTAATGTATCAGTATACATGTCCATATGTGTCCATATAGTGAACCTAAAATAATAACTGCAAAACATCGTCTATTTTAATACGAGAGAAGTATACATTTAGCAGCTAAAAAGAGAGCTTAAACTAACCATCCACCCATGAACTTTTTCCAAGCCCAGCTACGAATAACTTTAGAGAAGGCTTGCTGCATTACACATTAACAAACATGTATACATTATAACATTGATCAAATAACGATTGCATTTCAAAATTAAATTTAATCGAATCGAAATCGTCATTACATCAAAAAACAAAATACCTCGTGATGAGAAGAAGGGGTGACAGGCGAAATGCAATTGGAGGAAGAAGATCTCTCCTCCTCCGCCATTGATGATTTAATGACGAGAAAAAAAATGTTTGGGAGAACGAACAAAAGTAAAGAACAAATATAAAGAACAATCAAAGTTTGACATGTGGAGTAGGAGAGAGACAATCAATACTGTATCATTTTTATCCATATAATTTTATCATAAAAATGATTCAAATAATTTCTTTGTTACGAGAAAAAAATACTCTAAATATTAATTATGGTAAAATTGACGATTAGAATGTCAATTTTTAAAAAAATTGAATCGATTTAGTGTTTTGCTAAGAGAACAACTTATGCTTGTTCGTTATCCTCATAATCGATTCAAGCAAAGGTTTTATTGAAAAAAATTGTTGTTTATACAGCAGGGCAATTGATCAAAACTGTGGGTAACAATGGAAAATTAATTTGAGTTTTAATTAGGTTTAATTTTTTTATTATGAAGAAAAGAGGAGAAAAGAAAGTGGGTGTAAAAAAAGAATAAAAGTGGCGAGTTTGATTAGGAAGTGTAATATGCAAATATAGAAGAAAAAATATATACAGTAAAATGTCTTCTCCTATATCACATGTCAAATTTTAATTGTTCTTTATATTTTGATTTTAACTTTTGTTCCTTCTCCCACCATTTCTCTTCGAGAATTAGAAATATTAGTATTTGATACTTTTGGTAATGGAATCAGACGTTCTAGATCTCTTTTCCTCACTCGACCTCCCATTCTCTCTCTCGACTCTAACGAACTTTTGATCGTCCCTATCAAAATTCCCGCAACTCAAATTTGTGAACTACTGCTTTCACAAATGGGCTTTTAAGTCATGTCATCAGAAAATAGGCCGGGCTTTTAGATTGAATGGTTATATATGTAGGCCTGCTCGCAAACCATTTTGGCCGGTTCCGGTTTAATGAACCGACAGTTCAAGATATTACTTTCAATGATCCGATTATGAACCAATTTTCAGACGATTTTGGGTCGATTTGATGCACTAGATTTTAAGACGATTCCTGGTCGGTTTTACTTCGTAAAAAATTTTAATCATACATGAGCTATTGACATACGATTCAAGTCTGGTTTGGAGCTAATTTATAATATTTTTTTTTGTTTATTTAAGTTATTATTTAAAGTGAAATTTAAGGAGTTATTTCGCAACACAAACTTTTTAATTGTAGGACATATTATTGCCTTGATTACAAATGAAATGAAGCATGCAGCGAATTATGGACCACCAATCCACCAAGAAAAAAGAAAACAGTACTGTACAGTTGCTAAATTTGACTGTTTACATTTGCAATGACTACAATGCAAAAGAAGAAAAATTGTCAACTAAGCTTGTACTAATATATATTTATTAATTTAAAACAAGTATTGTGTTTCATCTATAAAACGAGTCAGCGTATTAGCACGTAAGTTTAATCCGGACTCTCATTAGAATCTTAAATAGAGTGAGGTTTGTCGATAATTAAAGCACCTTCGATTTAAGACTGTTCTGCAAGGTTCGACTCAATCGTGGATCAAAGATATATATATCGTCAGAGTAATACCTATGTACTCTATACTCTTATAGAGAAAACGAGTTACAATCTGAACGAATGATTAATTAGTTTTACGATTGTTGTGGCAGTATACCAGTCGACTTAAAAAAATCCAGCAAATTAATTCAGTATGCATGCATGTCTTTTATTAATGGCGTAAAATAGTAAGGTGGGGGACGTTATGGGAGATTGTGAATTGTACAGAAATGAGCGGTCATGATGTAATCTGCAAGAGTTCCTTGAGAATCGTGCGGCCACGTCTTCCACCCGCGCGTGAGCAATCATTGAATTTAATTAGCTCCAACTTTATCAGAATCGTTCGCTGTCAACTGAACCAAACGAACGGTGGATATGGGACCCCTTCCCTTCCAACTAGTAAAAACATTTTCACAATGCAAAAAATCTCTTTAATATAATTTATATAAATTTATATTTTTTTGTTTTTTATTTTTTCATCTTTTTTTTTATAACCCCCAATTTCTAGTGCTAAAAACTCAAAATCAACTTTAAAAAAAAAACTCAAAATCATGCTTGCAACTTGTACAAACTGGAAAAATAAATACACCTTTTTAATACACTTATAAATTAGTTGTCCTTCCCATTACCGTACATAATATTATAATATTTTATATTTTTAAATTTATCTACACTAATCTTTTTTTATATATATTTAGTTATTAAAAAAATATAAATTTAAATGAAGGTTTGGTGTTGTTTTTTAAAAATTATAATACATAATTATTATGAATTTATGATACGATATACTAGTATTTAACTGAATTTCGATCATATTCTACTTTAGTTGTCAAAGTTTGTGATCATTTCAACTCATAACAAAATTGTACTTGTTCGTTTAGTGTTTTGAATATGTTATTATCTTTATTATTTTTGAACATTTTCAAAAATACATTTTTTAACAAAAAACATAATTTTAGAACATACAACGAATACATTCTCAAATAACAAATTATTTTTTTTCTAATATCAAAAAAATATCTGTGTTTGATTCAATATAAATCAATTGTCAAAAATAGATATATCGAATTATTTGTGATCTTAACAATTAAGGCGGGATCCAAATGTTAAGACATTTATTTTTACGTGAGTACATGAATTAACTCTGAGAAGATCGATCTTTATATGAATAGGTTATATTATGCATAAAAAAAAATG
Source organism: Oxalis stricta (assembly GCA_024708375.1). Classification (NCBI taxonomy): domain Eukaryota; kingdom Viridiplantae; phylum Streptophyta; class Magnoliopsida; order Oxalidales; family Oxalidaceae; genus Oxalis; species Oxalis stricta. The sequence continues at coordinate 8,893 of JANIEQ010002066.1, forward strand.
TTCCCGACCTTGACACCTGTAGGTCAAATTTTTTCCAAGTAACGATCGATATCTAATTATAAAATTGGCAGCATTTGTTTGGTTTTATTGTAAGCATAAAACTTATTTTCCTATTCAATTGAATGTTCACATATCTTTGGCACATACCTCTCCCACAAATTACAAACAGAATCAAACGTTCAATCATTAGAATCCAGTATGGAGAGCAGTCAGCCATCTAAAAAGCATGCTTTTAAAAAATAAAATTAATTTACATAACTAATTTTGGCGATAGCGATTGATATTTATAATTATTATGTATATATTGATGGAAGTGTTGTGTATGCATGTACTTTTCTTGAAATTTTCTTATAATTTGTCGACAATCGATACTTCCAAAATGTTGATGTCCATATTAATAAAAGTAAGCGGCCAAGTTCGATCCGAACTCTAATTTAATTTTATCTAACTGATTAGGTTTGAAAGGACATGCAACTACGTCCATGTTTTAGTACATTATATCCAAATTGCACATATAAGTTTAGATCGGTACAGTTGAAAAGAATAACACTAGCTAGACGAATAAAAGAGGTAATTAAGTACTCCAAGTGATTGACTTTGGATGATCAATAATTCGAGAAATATATAGTCTCTCTTGTACGAGAATTAACATTCATTTTTTTCAAATTTATAAATTCGGCTAAACGGCGTGAGTCGAATGTGAGCTAATGATTAGACGTTTAATGATTCGTGAGGATTTAAATTCATCTTGACAGGAGGACGCAGTTTTGGATAGATAAATATGTGATTGTTTTATATTTGAAATATTCTCTGTCTTATTTCAAAACATCATAAAAAAATATATTATTATCTTATATATTTGAATAGATGATATTTTGAAGCTTTTATACATATCGATATCATCAACTCTAATACATAAATCATCCTTAGTATATAATTTTTCTATCTCTATTAATCATTAATTGTTGGTGGAGAGATAATGAATGGAGGGAATAAAAATATAAAAAATATATTGGTATTCTAAAAATATCATTTATTTGAAGAAAAAAAATCTCTAAAAATATCATTTATTCATATACGGAAGGAGTATTTTACTAAAAATACAAAAAAATTTGATTTATTCCTTTTAAGATTGTACATATATAAAACGGAACATACTCTTATCTCTTTAGTCGATTTGTTAAATTTAATGGCATGATAATATTCAGTATGTATGAATGATAATCTATAAATTTTTATAAGAATAGTAATTCATGTACGTAAGTTTGAAATCATGTTGAAGAAAGAAAAGGTCGAGCCACAATGATGAGTCAAGACTAACTATACTCCTGATATACGAACATACCCTAATCGTCAGTCGGTTTCTTAAATTTAATGGTATGATCATATTCACTTATTCAGTATGTATGAATGATAATCTATAAACTTTTATAAGAATAGTAATTCATGTACGTTAGTTTGAAATCATGTTAAAGAAGGTAAAAAAAAAAGAAAAAGGTCGAGCCACAATGATGAGTCAACTGTCAACGCATTTGAGTCACTCATTGAGTCAATGATCCACTGACGGCGTCCAGTATCTGTAAAGTGTAACACAGTCTGTCGTCATATTATATATGCTTTGGGAAAAGTAACGTTTGTTCCCTATTTCAAAAATTTGTTTTGTGATTTCAATCATGAAGTTCATTTTTGTGCTCAACGTTTGACGTTTTATTAAGCTACGTTAGTACTGTTAATTTTAATGGATTTTAATTTTTATCGATTTGGCATTTACAACCAATCATAGAGTAACACGTGTCATTTACGTTAAAAAATGCCACCTAGACTTTTACACGTAAGTGACACATGTCACTCTATAATGGGCTGTTGTAAGTGTACGAATCGGTAGAAATTAACGTCAATTAGAATCGAGGATTAACGAGTGTAAAAACGTAAACGTTGAGACACAAAAATGAACTTATGTTTGAAATGATCAAATAATTGAAAAATATTTAAAACGAGAGACCAAAGCGATTATTTTTATTTTTAATTTTAGTTGATAATAAATAAAACCATGAGAAGTAACGAGATTATTTTAGTATGTATATATTAAATGAAACCACAAATTGTACTAGCATATGAATTTCTCCACAGTAAGAAACACAATAGACCCCCACCATGATGTCTCACGTACTTGAATCTTTGATCATATTCGTAGAAATAGACAGACAGTCTCAATCTCAATCTCACTCACAATCAATGTTGAAACGAGAATGGCATAATTGAGTTTTATCATAACGTGCACAACCTCATTGACCAAACAATTTCTTATCCATAGCTACCAAGTACCAATACCTACTAGACTAGTTGCATGCACTGCGAATCCTAACCGTTAAGATAAATTATGGCCAATACTTTTGTCTATATCGATATACGTCTAGAGAAATGAATTACTCAAAAAATTTACGAGCTGGTAGAAAACCTAAGGCACATGTTCCTTCATTATTAGAGGTCGGGTTGTACACATGTTGACGATATGGGACCCGACCGAACATCACGATTAGGAAAGACTTGGACCACTAGCAGGGTTATCGATCCGAATATCACTAGTGACAAGCAAAGCATCAATCCATCAAAAAGACTTTCATTAAATCTCTCTACAAATTGTTCTATAAGCTCTGTTTTGGTGATGCTACACTACAAAAATAGAGTATTATTTTAAGTTATTTACATATTTTAAGGACCCCTCGAATTCAATGTCCACAAATTAACAAATCCATGCAACTTACATGACCATGGAAATACAATCACATACACAAAAATTGTTCCTGCTTCTCGAATTTATGTGGAAATACAATCATATGAAAATACAATCATATTTTAAGTTATTTATCTTTGATGGAAATACAAAAATTGTTCTGCCTAACTTCTCAATTTATCTGCGATTAAATGATGATTCCTGCTTTTATAGACATCCATTAACGAATGTAAAGCCTTCGATAGGATTTCTTTCTTTTGGTTTCCGACAGAATCATTTGTTTCCCCGAGTGATGAGCATAACTCCACCAGCCATTCTTCAAGAAATGAGGCTTTCTATAAAGGAAACCACCAAGAATGCGACAGAAACATCACAAGGATTGGACAAGCTATACGTGAAGTTTGTATGAATATTGTTTCACAGGTCAGAAAAATGAAAACTTACTTTTACGAGAAAATCTTTCAGAGGCTCATGATCGCAGCTTGAAGCTAGGCTTAGAATATGCAACATGGTTGAAGTTAACTGCAGTAAAAGAGAACGAGAGGTTATTAAAGTTACCTATGTAGAGAAAACAAATAACAACTGGGGAGGATTTAAATAACACAAAAGGAAAAGGAAAAGGAAATAAAAGTAGTACCGCTTGGTTTCTATTTGAACGTTTTTCGAATCTGTTTCGTCTTTCCAAACATAAAGCTCATTTTTGATGCCCAACATTTACGTTTTTTTAAACTCGTTAGTCCTTAAACCACTAACGACGTTAATTTCGATTTCGGCACTTACAACCAATCATAGAGTGATACGTGTCACTTACGTGTAAAAGTATAGGTGGCATTTTTTACCCCGTAAAGTGACACGTGTCACTCTATAATTGGTTTTAAGTGCGCAAATCGGCAAAAATTAACGTCCGTTAGGATCGAGGGACTAAACTGAGTTTTAAAAACGTAAATGTTATGACCAAAAAATAAACTTTATATTTAAAGGATTTAAACAAGCTGTTGAACGTTTCAAGGTGACTAAATTATTACTTTTACCTATATACTTTATTTTATTTTATTTTATCCCCTACATAACAATCTTTTGTAAACGATTTTCTCAAACTCAATCTTGATCGCACACGTTTCACCACCTACCCGGCATCTAAATTTCTTTCTTTCACCTTTGTCCTGCCATAGTTTTTTATTTATATTTTAGTCCTTCAAAGTTTTGAATTCTTACAAAATACCCCTCAAGGATGTAATGTGATATATATATATATATTAATATGCTAATATAAAATCAGTAAAAATATATAAAAACAGGGTTTTTAAAATAGGAGGCTTGTGGAACCTTCCACTATTTTAGGATTTATAGATCAATGAAAATTTTTCTTTAATTTTTAATATTTATTTTGGATTATTAATTATTAAGAGAATTTTTTCATTATTATTTAATAAATAATAATTGATTCAAATGAAGGGATGCATTGTTTCAATATTCAGAATGATGATCGGTAGTTTTTATTTTTATCTATTAAATACATTAATATAACTTTTGAAGGATAAGTTTCTTTTCACAAAAAGAAAAGCCTCTTTTTTTTTAACCTACGACAAAAGTTGCACTCTCCTCTCCATATTCTCTTGAGTTTTATGCTTCTTACTTCCACATAATTGAAATTATTATTATGAAATAAAAAAAATGGTATTGAAAAGGTTACGTATCACTATTCAAAGTACCACTTTTCATATCAATTGTTTTAATTAGCACTTAAAGACTTATTGTTGTTATATATGTTGGTTTTTTGAAGTTTGATGAGGAAACGGCAATCAACAACAAACTTGGTAAAGAACCCGTTGATAAAAAGGTTATGTGATAATATAACTTCTTAACTTTTGCTTTTGTTTCTTAAAATTTCTCCTTTTTATTATGTAACCGTAAATTCTTCTTGGCCTTTTATTTTCATGTTGTCCGTGTACTATTTCATTTATTCATTTATATATATTTTGAGATTCTATTGAACTTATTTCTCAAAATAATATTGGAATTTTTTATAAATTATTAGCGAGTTCAATTGACATTAATTAAAATTCACTTTGTATGTTCAATTCCAAAAAATCATGTTTTAAAGAAATATCGTTAAATTGATTATGAATGGAATCCAAGTTAAACTGATTATGAATGGAATCCGAGTTAGACAGTTTGAAGCAAATATACATTATAAAAATATTCGAAGAAAGACAGGAAAATATTCCTGAACAAAGAACAAAGATATATGCAAGTTCCACCCTAGAGAGTACCTCGATTGGTATATGCATTAAGTGCTCGTTCGTTTTCATGGTTACGAATATTCGAGTATGTTTGAATTTCGCTTCAACCGTCTCAAAAGACTTGTTTTTAACTAAAAATAAGAGAAAAAATATATTTTTTAAGACAAATAACATTTCCAGCAAAACACCTAAACGAACTAGGGACCCCAAGAATTCCATAACATAGAGGTCTTGTTAACCCACACGTGCATCCACTGCCACGTGTAACGATGCCAGTTGACAAATCATGATTGCCATTCTCATTATTGTCTTCGTCCTACCACCCGCACGAGCGGCCAGTCCCGCAGTTAGTTATAAGAAGTAGTAGGTCAGAAATATATATACTTAATTAATTACTAAATTAATTTAATTATAATTCCATTTTTAATCTTATATTCATAATATATATATATATATATTTCAAAACGATATTATTTGTTTAAGCTAATAATCTAATGCAAGCTAATCTGATCTGGTCGTTGCAAAGTAACCATTATAAATCTTTCCAAGGTCCACGTTTCATCAACAAAATCTTATTGTTTTGCATATGTTCTAGATTTTTTTAAATCATAACTTATCATGTTCTCTCTTACATATTTATATGCATTTTAAGTTTTTATAATACTTATTGTTTTTGTGACGGAACATAATCTAAACATAAAAACACGCGTCCTCGTTATGTAATTTTATAGAGATTGTCTTACTTCATACACATCACGAATATACCACCGACCATTCATAATTAATTAGAGTTATAGTATATATTATGTAGAGTATTACTATAATTTACTGTATTTTTAGTTGGGGTTTTGATTCCAACATTTATTCCATGCAACATGAGAACCAGAAACTCTTGATCTATAAGCATGTGACTTTTGGGTAATAAAAATCTTTCGAAAGATTATATACAAGGTTGGCAGAAGTGCATTGATTCACGTGAAGAACAATAAAACACATGTTGGGAATATTATGCGATAAAAACAATACAGTGAAAATTTATTCTGATTAAAATAAAGTATAGCAAGTCGATGATGACTAAAAGTACACATTAGTTTAGTAAGTCGATTTGAATATCGAATAATACGTTAAATTTTATTAATCACATAAATTATAATAATTTAATCGTCAAATATATATTAATTTAATAGAAATTAAATTAATATGAATATATATACATGAACATTGAATTAAACAAAATAAACAAACATAAAAAATAAATAAAATAATTAAAAGTTTAAGAGGAGAGATAAACAGGAAAAATACTAATTAAACAAAATAAACAAACACACCGACTAAACTACACTTTAATTTAGTAACTATAAGCATTATTATTTCTCATTCATTATTAATCAAATAAATTATCAAATCTTTAACTATATAATATAGACAAATTATAAGAACTAGTTTCAATTTAATCTACCACACGAATTCGTCTTCTCACATGATTAAATTATTCTGGACTAGATATTTGACATTTTTGTCTAATAGCACACACGTGAAATGGAATTCTTGTTAGCCAGGAACCTATTTATATCGACTTCCCCCTAAGTCATTTCTGTTAATTAATTTGTCTCTGAATCATAGTTCAAATTATAGTATTATTTATTTAAAAATATAAAGCTGTGAAGCATTTCGAATAAACATACCAAATACCCTTTTCTTTTTCAGGTCTCTCGTATGAATATTTTTTGTACTTCAATAATTAGCGATTAACTCATATTTTAATCGACAACATACGAAACGTATGTAAATTTAATAGCATAAATTTTTTCATTTATAAATATTAATAGATCGAACTCTCGACCTATTAATTAATGGGTGAGGTAACCTAATAGTTCTAAATACCCTTTTCTTAACTTTGAGTATCTGAAAATATTTTTCCGAAATTTTCGCTCCAAAGCACATATGTGAACGTGATTATGTATAAGCATCTTGAACTTTATCGAGAAATAAATATGTTACCTTATCAACATTTAATGTGATTTTAATGAAGGTGATTAGTAGTATATATTCCTTAATGAGGATGATTAGTACACTTTAGTAGGACAAGGGAATGTCCGAAGTTTTATACTCCATGATTATAACAGCTCAAAATCGAGTTCGTTCATCAATAATTGAGGTGATTAACTAGTCATATATAATCATCAATCAATAAGACAACACAAAGGATATGCATCATATATGTTCTTTGCAAATTTATTTTACATTATCAATCATAAAAGGTATTTTCTTTGATGTAAAATTTAATATTTTGCTGTCTAAACAATTATATTTATCTTCATATCCTTTAAAGAAACTCTATCGGTAGTTTGCTTTACGGCAATACCCTTCCCGTCACGCGTTTTATTTTTATGAGTTCCAAACCTCCAAATTTCATTCAACGGTTTTAGAATAGCTTACTTAAGCAATCAATCACCTTAATGTAAAATAATTTCTTAATAAATATCGTCATTATGCAAAACCATACATAATTAGGTTTTTGGAAAATGGTTTAATTACTAAAATTGGAGCTCGAATTAATGATGAATTAGTAACTTTGTACTCTTGTAACATTCATGCGTCACTCAATTTATTGTCATGCAACATTTATTAAAATAATTATGTGTGCGATTTGGGACATATATATATATATATATATATATTATAATACGAGAATAGTATTACGACAACATGTCAATTTTAGAACTAACCTTCACGTTTAAGCTATTATGATTGGATCTGTTGTTGTCATTCACTCATTTAAATATTAGACAAATGGAAATACGTACGAGAGATAGATTGAGAGCTAATTAAGAACTTATAACAAAGGTAGTATTAAAATAATTAATAAAATTCTTTTGCAGAGTGGCGAATTTCCACTGGGGAAATCCAGTTCCTTATTCCACCATTTTTTTCCATACAATAAATAAATAAATACTTACTTTTTTAGATTTAAATAAATAAATACTTACTCTACGCGAGAACACAGATTTGCGACATAAATTTGCGAGACAAGCTTTGTGTCGCAAATGCGTACAAACTTGCGACAAATTTACGACACAATAAAAATTTGCAACACACTTGCAACAAATGAGGTTCATGGCTAGTCCGGTTTTGGAACACATTTTGCGACACATAAATTTTGTCGCAATCAAGCTAGTCGGACGCGTGTTGACCGCCCTGATGATTACCGACACGTGTCACTTTGCGACACGAGTGCGTACTCGCGTCGCTGAACTTGGATCTGAGTTTTAATGTGTCTCCTTTTATCTTCTTCACATTCTCTCTCTCGAAACAATAACGCTCTTCTCGCTCGCCGCCACTCCTCTCTCTCTCTCCATCGTTCGCGCCGCCCTCTCTTTCCTCTCTCTCTCTCGCTCCCTCTCTCTCTCCGGAACAAGGTATCCTCTTTCACAAACTACAACTGCCTCAAGCTTTTGAGTTTCTGCAGTCTCTCCAATTCTCTCTGCTCTTCCCTAATCAAAAATTTTTTAGTCTATGATTCGAGATTTTGGGTTTGCATCATGTCAATCCGTTAGCTCTTTGTTAGGGTTGTTCTTTCTGAAAGATCAACTATTGAGCGGATATATTTGTGTGTGCTTGAGAACTTTATTCGAACATATGGTATATAATGGTTTAATTCGTTTGGTATTTGATTCGTTTGATTCGAACAGATGGTGTACTTGAGGACTTAATTCATTTTGGTATTGAAATCATTATCATGTCTCGGCTAAAGTTATCATATATTTGAAATTTTACTCTCTTGAGATGTTGTTTCTTCCTATCATTCCTACTTTGACATGTATACTTTATCGAATATTAGTATTAAGAAGTAAGACATATTCCAAAAATGGCCATGATTTAGTAAGGCTTTGGAACTTGATAAATTATTGAATCGATGTAGTGTTTGTTAGTAGTTAATGCATGATGTACAAAATGATTCTTTGTAATTCTATTTTGATGTAACTCGATTGACATGTTAGTGGCTGGTTTTTGGTACAGAGATGGATACAATGATTTCAATACGTTCTACATATAAGTAAGTATCCCTTTTTATGCCAATAATTCTATAGTATCAATTTAAGATGCATGTTTTTGTATTAGGTTTCATTACCTCCGTATTCTTGTCCATATTTGATGTAGTACACTTCTTTCCCTTTCAACATTTGTCAATGTGTATCTATTTCTTGGATCTCATTCCTCGAATATTAAATAAGTTTTTTTGACCATGGAAGTCAGTTAGAATTGTTAAAGAAAATCTTGTTTAATTAAGAGTCAAATAAGAAAGAAAGATGTATTAATCACTTTTAAAAAATAAGAGAATTTTCATTTCCTCTAAACTTTGCCACATCTCCGATCATTTTGTTCGGAATAAATAGAATCACTGAATAAAATAAATGAAATCATTATATAATTTCTTTACATATTAATGTCTTTCTTCACCTACCTCGTGTTTACAATGCCTTTCAAGCACTTTTAACAAATGATATAATACTTACTCTTTTGACAAATGCGGCAGATATCTTAGACAAAAGACGGTTCAAGTGGTTTTCGGTAATTGATCGGGCAAGGCGGGGCGCGTTCTATACCTCATGGTACTATTTAGATTTGTTATTGAAATCGCCATTCATTTCTTATAACTCTCCTATTTTGTTTAGTCAATTTAATATTATCCTAAAACATGAAGTGGAGGTATTTTAATCAACTTCACATGTCCATAATTCTCGCTACACAAATCATTGTCGCTCGACCACTTTACTGACGAAGTCTTCGTAACACGACTCGCGACACACGTGCTTGTGTCGCAAAATCGATTATGCGACACAAAATGAGCAGTTTGCTGCACATTTTTTTGTCGCGAATTTGCAGCTTCTCTAATAGTGTTACTCGATTATGTCGAGATGAAAAACCTATCCGATTGTAACATCCAACATTCACTCATGGTGAAAGTTGATTGAAATATTTGAGAATTGCTATTCTCACTATAGTGTGTGCTAAATCCATGAAAATAAATTATTTTATGGAATTTATTTTGTGATGGGTATTGTCGCGGGATTAGCATTATCCGAAATACCTAATGATTAAAATAGGAAGTTTCAACAATAACAAATATAATTTTACCATTTGGAGTTGGCTATATGAATCCCCAATTTTTAAGCACGCAAGGTTATGTGTAACTCACATGTCGTGTCCATAAACATATATAATATGATAAATATATATATAGAGTATCATCTATATAAACATAAAGACATATATATTCTCGCTCATTACTACGACTTAATTTGAAACCTTTTGACTCTAAGATTTCCCTCTACAATCCTAATTTTACATTTACATATTCTTCGCTCGATCAATCGACAACATCATCTACAAACAACATGCATCATGATATATCGTCATGTATGTGTGGAATCAATATATCCAAACAGGAAGTTTCAATTACTAGGGAACATTTTATGTTTCAGAATCATTAAGAAAGTTGCTTCGAATAAATTCCAAAGGCTAGGATTGGCAAAATTCAAAATCAAATTTCTCGCATCTCTCCTATCCTCGAATCCATTACTTTAGGAAAAAGTTTAAGCCCCTAAAAATAACATTTTAAAAGTTGAAGGTCTTTAGTGTCTTTATCCTAAACAGAGCAAGTCAGCAAGCCATAGCCTGTGGCGGAGGTTTATTTATTTATTTCCAAGCCTATATTTTTACATTTTACACTAACCATCGACTCGAAGAGACTCAACTATACTTGGCTATATAAAGCCAACCTATTGGTTCCCAAACCTTATTTTTAATATAAATTCCTTTTAAAAAATATTAAAACCTCATTTTTTCCCTTTTAAGTCTCCCGTATCCTCAGTTTGCACAACTACGGTATCAATTTTTCGCTCCAACTATCGACATATCGGAAAATTGATTATAAAATTTTTTCTATTGACATAGGTTGGGGATCGAATCCCCTTTTTTTTTTCCTTTTAATTGAAAGCTCCCTCTCATTTTAGAAACAAAAAGCCACAACAGCTGAGGAAAATCACAATTCATATAACAAAACAAACTCAGAGAGAGAGAGATAAGAGAGAAAGAGACTCCATGAGTGAGCCAGAGCTAACTCTGTTTCTTGTTCCATCAATTTTTTTTGGTTTGATTCTGATTCTGATCTTCACTATACTAGTATTCATCAGTTGAAGAAACGACGTCGTCGTATTAATCTGCCACCTGGCAACATGGGTTGGCCTTTTCTCGGTGAAACTATCGGATATTTAAAGCCTTACTCTGCTACATCAATCGGAAATTTCATGGAACAACATATTTCACGGTAATTACTAAATAAATTGCGAAAATATCCTTCCGAAATTGCCTTAATTAACTATCTTCAAAGGCCATTTCGATAGGATTTTTTCGAACTCCCCATCATCTTTCTTCTCCATACTTAAACATTTACTTTATATAATGAATGTGATAATTAATTAGAGACGAAATAATATATCACAATTTGTTAATTTTTTTACAAAATATGCATTCTAAATAATCGGTAAATATTTCAGGGCGGAGATAATAATACATTTATAATAAAATCGTTAAAATACTAATTATAGACTGCCTGTCCTGTTTTACTTCGGGCTCTGTATTAATTTTTAATCTAAATTATGTCTTTTTTAATGAAAGAAATTATGCAATCTTTTTCTTTAATGACGGGTAGACATAAACAAATTTCATTAAACGATATTTTGCTGAGTGAGGAACCATGTATTAATTATAGATTGTAATGTAAATTATGTGAATTTCTGGTTTTTTAAGTATGGAAAATTTACAGGTCGAATTTATTTGGAGAACCGACAATTGTATCGGCTGATGCTGATTAAATAAATACATATTACAAAATGAAGGAAATTATTTGAATGTAGCTATCCAAGAAGTATAGGAGGAATTCTTGGTAAATGGTCAATGCTTGTTCTTGTTGAGATATATGAGATATAGAGAATTATTTCTCTAAATTTCTTGAGCCATTCTAGGCTCAAAGACTCATCTTTTAAGAGAGTTGAAAATAATACCTGCTTGTTTTGAATTCTGAAAGAAAATTGCACATTCTCTGCCTCAAGATGAAGCCAAGAAGGTATATTATTATATATATTTTTTTAGCTAAAAAAATCAAATTTGATTATATAATTGAAGGGTACAATTTTAAATAAAGGGTGAATTTTAAATAATTAACTAAAATATTGCAGATTTACGTTCACTCAATGGTGAAACATATACTGAGCTTGGATCCTGGAAAACCCAAAACTGAGAAGTTGGAAGAAAGAATATGTTACTTTCATGAAAAGGAAGTTGTGTCTCCTTTGAATTTTCAGAACTCATACAATTAGGAAAGCTTTGTATGTATAATTCCTATATTAGTTTGATACCGTAATTTTAGACGTTATAGACATCGATGTTTGCTTAGATTTTGCTGATATTTAACTTTTATTATACTTAAAAAATAATTAATGTCAATTATTTTTGGATCTAGGTATAAATTGATGATTTTTTATTATTTTTTTATTTTTAAGTTAAGTATGGTTATAAAAATATATCTCAGTGTAGATTTAATTAATTAACTAATCTGTTTTTTTATTTCTATTTTTGACAGTCTAGATCGACAACACTTAGGCTTTATAGAGTTTTAAAATGGAAGAAAGGATTGAAAAAAATGAACCAAGGTTGTGGAATGGAAGAAGATGATCTTCTTGGATGGGTTTTGCAAAAATTCGGATCTTCGACTGAGCAAATTCTTGATTTAGTGCTGTTGCTCTTCACTGGCCAACTGAAACTTCATCGATTTCTATAGCTTTAGCTATCTATTTCTTGGAGGATGTCCCATGAGCAGTTAAACAATTAAGGGTACGTAAATATTTGGATTTTTTTTATCTCAAAAATTCCAAATCTCCAAATTTCGAAATAAATAGCAATTTCGAACTTTTTCCTCTATTTTTTGGTTAATTTTCATTTTGTTTTGATAGAAGAGCACTTGGAAATCGCTAGAGGCAAGAAACTATCAAGAGAAAATGGTACTGAATTGAATTGGGATGACTACAAGAAAATGGAGTTCACTCAATGTGTAAGCTTTGATTAATTGTTATTTATTTTTATAAATGAGACTCTATTATTATTGATAAGTAAAATATAGTCGAGTATAAAATCGTTTCAATATCGATAATTTTCGAATAAAATCATCACTACTCAAAATTAAATAAAATGTTAGATCTTCATAGAAACATCATTTATAATTCGACTACTAGGACAGGCTATGATTAAATTAATGTGCCATGTTTTCGAGTTAATTATGATTTTTATTTTTCAAGGAATTTTATCGATTTGATGTTGTTTCCAGTAATTCGATCTTTGTGAAGGTTATCAGCGAGACGCTTCGGCTTGGTAACGTAGTAAGGTTTCTTCATAGAAGCGCCTTGAAAGATGTTAAATATAATGGTAAGGATATCCTACTTCTATATACAAATAAATTTACACTTTTACTTTTTTAAATTATCAGAAATTTTATTTATTTAAACAATAATAATAACTAGATATATTATTTTTCAATAAATTTAAAAATCAAACGTTATCTATCGACAATATTATTCCTTAATTATTTTTCATTTTTTAGTATAAAAATGCATTTTAAGTTGAAAAACTATTTGATTTTTTTTCCTAACTAATTTTGACATTTTTTAAGTTCTTTTTGTTTTTATCAGGGGTTTGACATTCCATGTGGGTGAAAAGTACTAACAGTGATATCAATGTGCACTTGGATTCTTTCTGTATATGACCAGCTCTCAACAGTTCAATCCATGGAGATGGGCTGGTTAGTCAAAATGCCTATTATTTATAGCACGTGGATTTTATTGCCTTTTAAAACCATTATTTTGGCATGTTAATATCCTTTTCTCTTCATATTTTCATTTTTCATTTTGTTTTATGGT
>JANIEQ010002074.1:0-11511 GCA_024708375.1 Oxalis stricta
TTATGCGTCTACGATCTAGTATGGGACCAACAAGTCTCACCACACGGCGGCCGAGTAATGTGCGTAGCCTCAGCGAATAGAAGTGAGTAAGCTTCTCTCGTGCGAAAAGTTTGTATGAACACGCGCGGGCAAATGTCACTTTGGTGTTGTTTCTCTGTATGTGTGAGAGAGCTTAGACTTAATTTAGGATTTTCCCTTAAAGAGATTATATAGGACGAAGTCCCAACTGATCGAAAAGATCTTATTCCCTACGATCTTCTATACATGATAGTCTTCTTAATGAAAAATATTTTTAGGTCCAGAAATTCAGCCGAAAAAATTTATATACTTTTGGTACTCTTACTCGGTCAATCGGACTTGACCGATCGAAGCCCTTTGGATCGAAATATGTGGTTCGGACAAGTTGCTTGTCCGACCAGGACTTAAGCCGGCCAGAGGCTTCTCCGCTACAGAGGGAATGTTTATTTTCTTAGAACTTGATTTCAAAAATAAGTCTATCAAACGCTTTTAACATCTGGGAATGACCTGAAAACAAAAGAGTCAATGTGACAGTGACATAAATTGTTGTAATGCTATCAAAGCAAAACTTAATTGATATGTATAATAGGAGTAATAAAAAACAAAGATTAAATTTCTGGGATAAGTCTAATTAAAAGTTTTACAAAGGAACTCAACTCATTACTGTGGGGTACCCTAACCATCTTGAAAAGATTATGCTATACATGAACAAATTCCATCCTTTTCTTTTGTTCTAAGTTATCACATCCATTTGAAGGTTTGTTTACTGTCATAATACAAACTTTATTTTGTATATTGCAACTTGTAGAGTGTCATGATTCTCCTTTATTTTCATTCAAAAATGGCTGCAAAAGAAAAATATGGTCACTTAGAAAAGATTATTAAATTTGATAGATTACTTCGTTCGGGCAACAACTTTACATCAAATTATTATATATAGATAGATTGATAGTAATATATATCCGAATACGTTAATATGTGTCATAAAAAATTTAATATTATAATTTTATTTTCTTATTTTTAAAATAAATATAATTAAAATATTAATTTAGTATTACATGTCATTATATTATGAGTCATTATAATAATTTTTTTATCAAAATTAACCATCTCTCAGAAATCGAAAACAGTCGATGAGAATTGATCTGGATCGATCAATGAAGCTTCAAATGGAAAAGGTATTAGACCTAGCTTAGCTATCATCACTTCAGCCTGTTAGAAAATGTACTCGAATATTGATCCTACGTACTCCGGCGGAAAGGTTATCGAAATTGGCCAAATATAATCGATTCCATCTACTCCGATCCAAACCATGCATGCATCAAACAATATCATGTTTTACCTCGACTGAAATATTTGAAACTCATTAATATATAGTCCATCATTTGATCAATAGTTAGGTCTAGATGACATTAAATGATGTCTGCTGCTCAAAGTGCTCTCTAGTTTGGCAATATCTGTCTTATGATTGAAGGGTCGACTCCGATGGATCAGAAGCCATTATGTAATTATCACACAAATAATGTTTGCTTACTTTATAAAGGTGTCCAACACTTGATACTTTAATTGACTATATGTATGCACATGACTATATTTATCAATCAAACAATTAAATATCTAAGTACAACCAATCCCAATCATAGTATATAACCACCCCATTAATTCAGTCGACATGCATCAACAATGACAAATAGGCAATAGCTGAAACTGCTTCAATTCTCAAAGCAAGTAGCTAGACATGTGATCTGTCTTGTCTATAATTAGCTGTTTGTTTTGATACATGGATAAGAATTATATCATCTCACCTTCTATTTGAATATTGGATTATCGAGATTACCGGTCAGTTAAGGAATAATCTATTAACATTAAGAGATTTTAAATTTCTATAGTAGGTTAAAATTTCATTATATGCATGTATCTTCGTTTTCAAGAAATTATAGGTAAACCTATATTACTTTTGTTGGGGAGATGAATTTACAGAATTTTGGGAACTTCTAGTCAAGCGACCAATTGAAGAATATTTGCTTAGTTTTTGTCATTGCTAGCACTAGACTAGATTAATACTCACCAAAGTTAAATTTCGTACTTTAGTGTAGAAATTAGTTTATCCGAACGTATTTCTTATTGTCTTCAATAATGTATAGATAATATTTGTCCTTAACTCGAAAAAGTGCTAAAAGATCTACCCCATCAATTCTAAGATTCAAGTCTCCCAAACGGAATGATATATATATTTATATCGCCATAAAAGTTTTTTTGGTGTCAATAGCGAGTAGGTCTTAGCATGCCTACTCGCTGAAACTTGTCCAACCTACGTCGACCCCTTTTATTAAGATGCCAAAAATATACCATCTTTATGAAGCTTGGAACCGTTTAGGAAGATGTCATCCCGCACGACATGTAATTACTATGGTACATATTGTATATTATGATGATAACTAATATATATATACAGTATAATTACAACACGAATGTTATGTATTTTCTAATATGCATATTTCAATAGTATATCCACCCAAAATTTATTTCACTAGAATTCGAATTCACTGATCACTGACAGCGGAAAAATACCTTAATCATTGGGACACGTTTTAATTCGCAACACGATATTATGTTTGGTTGTATAGTTGATAATTGTAATAATAGATTATGAGATCTAAAATAATATAATAGGAAAAAATATCTATTATCTAATCAAACCGATTCTTTATAGGATATCGGAATTAAAATAATGTAATTAAAGCATCTAAATTATACGCAATTACGTGGATTACCAAATATGACGAACTATATAATTACCTCAAAACCAATTACACCGTGACTTTCGAACTTATTTTTTTGGCATAGTTGGGTGAAAACGGAGCTCATAATGGTAAAAAGCCATTTACATTTTAGGGGCATTGGCTTTCAAAGACAAAAGCAGGCCTAAATAATGATACACCTTACGATAGCCTGGCTCAAAATACTCGGAAGCCCATCCTTTCTATAAGGGCCTTGTAGTTTAGTCGTGGCTTTGGAGCTGGGCTGTAAAAATCGATGTGGCAATAACAAAATAGGGCCCAATGGACTTTACACAACAAAAGTCATCTACACTATTATTTCTCCTTCCCTTAAAAACGTTTTAAGGATAAGAGAAACCAGAAGAAAGGTGAAAAATTCAAAGAGAAAAAATGGCTTCTTTGGTTTCAATTGTCTCATCACCATGTCTCGCGAGAAGCTTATCCACCGCACCAGCTTCACTCCAATGGCTTCTCTTCAAGCTGTCTCTATAACAACGAAATTCTCTCTAACTCCGCCGACAGCAGGATCGGTTTTAGGGGGTTGCTTCATTCATCGTTTGTCTCGTATTCTCCATTGTCTTGTCTATCTTCTTCTTCATTTTCAGGTATTCAATCGAACCAAGTTTATGAATTGGATTCTGTTTCTGTGGATTAATGGGTTTTGTTAGATTTCGACGAGACTGTGTCTTCACTGAGAATTTTGAGGTGTATTGAAATGTGTAGAGAAACTATCAAAATCTATGGAGGAATAATCTGGTTCAAAGTTTGTTGCTTTTCTTTTGTTTAGTCCTCATTAGCCATTAGTTGTTTGATTCTAGTCGGATAGTTGTCGGAATTTTGGGATGAATGGAGACGACGGGAGGAAACCTGGCTCAAAGTTTGTTCCTTTGTTTGTCCAGTACATAGGGGACAATGATAGTGAGCTGCACTGTGTTTAACCTTTCAATTATATGCGTTTTCTACATTTCACTCGGTTTTTAGGTGTCAAAGTTGAATGGAATGAATAAAAATTAGTGTATGCTGCATCCTACAGCTGTATCGTTTGACCACAAAACGTTTGTATCTATGTGTTCATTCCTCCAGAGAATGTGGGAAAGTTATGAAATGTGGTCGAGCTCAAATGTGTCAACCGTCCCCGATTTTTCGTTTTATAGCTTTTTCAGTCTAGCATCCCATTTTTGTGATACTCGACCACATTACTTAGCATAACATATGGAAATTTGATTCATTTGTTTATGTAGTTGTGGTACATTATTGCATTGATTCTCATTTGATTCGCTGTATATTTCCAGGCTCGACTCTAGGCTTGAATTTGAATTCTAGTGTGGGAATATCGAGAGAGGGTAAACGTAGAGGATTAGTTGTGAGAGCTGGAAAAGCAGCACTATGTCTGACGAAGAGGAATCGGTCTCGGAAATCTCTGGCTCGTACTCATGGATTTCGTAGACGTATGAGAACCACTAGTGGAAGAGCCTCTCTTGAAGCGAAGACGTGCAAAGGGAAGGTGGGTCCTTTGCCCGAAATCCTATCCTAGTAGTGGAAAGTTTTCTTAGTTACTCTACTCTTTTCAATAGCTAAACATCTTGTCCCATTCAATTACTGAGGCTTGTTTGTTTATCTAATTTCAGTTTCTTGTGAAAATCTTCAGCTCTCTTTTCGCTTAATTTCATTTTTTGTTAGTTACAAATCTGTGATAAAAGAATGAATATGCATGTTGTTTGTTGCTTGTCGCAAAAAGATATCGGCATACTGTTATCTTTATGTGGATTGTAATCACATTTTTGCTTGTCTTTCTGTCAAACTACAACATATCCCACTTTTGCCAGTATAACAGTATTAGTTTAAGTTGCATAAATAGATATATTTGAATGTGTTAGTTACATTAATGACTAATTGGATATGCTGAGTTGCTTATAAGTTATAACTATGTATGTATGTTTAGTTTTATAACAATGTGTCTGGGGAATACAGAGAGTTCAGAAGTGGTTGGTGATCGCTAATACAAGTTTAGAGTGCAATTATCTTTAACCTTAGATAAGTGCCCTGTATTTATACTTGCTTGCATTGCAAGGATCACAGGATAAAATGAGTTGGACCTCGAAAAGGAGCCATTAATTCGAAATGGATCAAGTGTCAGCCCATCGAGTCGTAGAAAAAATTGAATCTAAACCTTAAATCGATGTCCAAAAACCGAAATTCAATTTACATCCGGGTGATCAAATAAATAAAGTAGGGTAGTTAGCACTTCTTTTAACAAATATGCTACCTTTGATGACCTTTTTCTCCGACAATTACTAGTATTATGTAAAGATCTAGTCTAACGTTTAAATTGTCCATTTGCAATAAGACGGATCTAATTTATTCGAAAAAGGCATTTTTCATCATCTATATAAACCTGACATAGTATGTTTCATTTCTCCACACCAATATCAATAATTATATTATCATAGACATACGTACAATAGCAATGTCTACAAATACAATATTATTAGTATTATCAAAAACTTTATTTTCCATTATTATTTGTTTGATGATAATTTTGGCTTCTCAAGCTAAGGCACTGAACATGTCCGAAGAACACAAGCGATGGATGGATTACCATTCTCGTTCTTACAAGGATGAAGCTGAAAGGGAGATGAGATTTCAGATATTCAAAGACAACTTTTATTTCATACAAAATTTCAATAATGTCGAAAACCGGACATATAAGTTAGACCTCAATAAATATGCAGACCAAACTAATGATGAATTTGTTTCCTCGCATACTGGATATCATTCATCGCCATCCTCTTCTGAGTTGTATGAAACGGCATCGTTTCGGTACAAGAATCTTACCAAGCTAGATGTCCCAGATAGCATAGATTGGATGAAGAAAGGAGCCGTCACTCCCATTAAAGACCAAGGCGGATGCGGTAAGTTATCATTGGATAATTATGTATTGTAGGATGAGGTATAAAAAATGTGATTCATATTCACGAGCAGAAATAAGTTTTGGGTAAAATGTTGTTGAGATTGATATGAACTACTAATTTGCACGATGCAGGATCGTGCTGGGCTTTCTCGTCGATCGCAGCAGTGGAAGGAGCGGTTAAGATCAAAACTGGTAAGCTGGTTGCGTTATCCGTACAACAGCTCGTCGATTGTGTGAAGAAAAATGATGGTTGTGGAGGTGGCTGGATGCATAATGCGTTCAAATACATTGAGAGAAACAAAGGAATCTCTAGTGAAGCAGACGTACCCTTACAAAGAAGCCGATGGAACTTGTCGCAAAAGGAAGGCAGCAGCCGCACAAATCAAAGGTTACGAAAGCGTACCTCCAAACGACGAGGAGGCGTTGCTAAATGCTGTGGCTAACCAACCTATCACTGTATCCATAGATGCTGGAGGAGCAGGTTTCCAATTTTACTGGGGAGGAGTTTCTACCGGACATTGTGATACTTCTCCGAACCATGCTGTTACGATCATCGGTTATGGGACGGATAAGAAAGATGGTACCAAGTACTGGTTGGTTAAGAACTCATGGGGAACTAATTGGGGCGAGAAAGGCTTTATGAGGATTTTAAGAGATTATAATTCTTCACCCAAAGGTTTGTGTGGGATTGCGACTAGACCTTTCTACCCTGTCGCTTAACTAGCATAGTAGAAATTAACAATAGTCAATATATATACTAGTAGATTATGGTACAATAAATATATACTACGTACCAAATAATTAATGTTGCATGTAGAATGAATAATCCTGGATATCATATTTCCGGGGTTAAGAAGGGTATTGGTATTTGTTTGTACTTGTAAGATTCTACGATCTTTTTATTTAGCAAGTTTGCTTATATGAAATATACTCTGTCTTGTCCACTCCAGCATCTATTATTCAAATTTAAAAGACCTCTAACGGACAATAATAGCTGAAGAAACATCAAAGTTGACCCAATATATATATATATATATATATTTGTTATAAATTAGATATTTAGATCATAAATGTTTTAAGAGTTCAAATTAACAAGTGAAGCTGATTCTTGGTTTCAAATTAAAACATGGTGCCAAAATTAAGTGAAATCAATCTGACATGTGGAATTTGCCAGATATATGTAAACAAGTTAAGAAAAGTCACAAGTCTTTACTACATCACAAGTCTTAAAACTCTTGCATATATATCTAATAGGGTCTGTAGAAGTAGAGAATTGTAGTGGTAAAAGATATATTTTTTATGTGTTAATGATTTTTCTAGCTTTCTTTAAGAAAAATCATAAACATTTTAAAAACTTATGTAAAAAATAAATTGATTGAAAAAGAGTTAGAATATTAAAATAATCTGCAGTCATCAATTACCGAATAATTATCAAATTACAGGCCAAGCATACACTTCTAAATGAACGAAATACATGATAAAACAATGCAAATTATTATGTCATCAGCACCCAAGCATATCATACATAATTAATCTTCAAATAAACGAAACATCCAAACCAAATTACTGGTTAATCTTTTGTGGCGAGGGGTTGAGCATCGTCTCCGAAAGGATGTATTGGTATCGGCTCTAGAAATGCGAAAAGCACTCGATTTTCCACCACCTCTGACTGATCAGTGAACCAGTCACATTTTTGGTACATGGTATGCCAGCCACGAAGCGAGGAGACCATATAATGCACAAACTCTTCAGGGAGCGTACAATTAGCAAATAGTTTGTTAAGTTTCCTCCATGAATGGTCTATTATTGACCTTATGTAATCTTCAGCTTCTCCCTCTGTTACTCCCTCATGAACCATGTAACAGACTACTGCATTAGCTTTCTGTCCTCTCTCTAACCCCTCCGTGGAAATTTTTACATCAACTCATTAAAACTAACTCTCATATAATTACTCGCTCTATCTCAAAATATTTGTCTTATTATCAAAAAAAGAAAAATTATCCTATTTATATGCATTTTGCATAAAAACGTGATTTATATTTTGTGACAGATGAGGTAATGTTGTAGCTAGGATAAATTGCAAAAGAGTTTTCATATATAGATGTGTTTACACAAACTAGGCTTTGTTCTCCACATGTTTCATAAAAGGATCTTACCTGGCTACTCCCTGGGGACAGCCTAAGGCTAGATATCCCTCTAAATTAAGTACTATCAAATGCACTTTTATTGATATTTATAGTCCTTCTAAAATAAATAAAATGTATTATTATAGTCTTTCTAAAATAAATAAAATGTATTATTAAATACTTATTAAATGTAATCTTATATGGGTTAAAAAATAGTTATTATATGTACCTTGTAATCTGCCAAATCATCTCTCAAACGAGTGATTACCGACGCCCAATAAAATATTTCATAGCGAGACCAATTGTCGATGCATTCAGGGATATATTCAACTGCGGAACTCTCCAGTATTGCAAAGAAGCAGTATACATAGGTAACATGAGCCCCGAATGATGCCCACGCCTTTTCCATATACTCGTCCAATGTCGGAACATAACCTGTGGAAGACCATTTTGCACCTTGCAGGTAGCCTGTAGCTAAAACGAGCCACTGCAATAGTAATTGAATATATGTAAAGATAGATACATTTATGTAATTGCTTAATACGTATATGCAACAATGCGTAACTCACATACCATATCCCGAACATATATATACTATACTATATAATATATATATATTTATATTTATAACATAGAATTAAATGTATATACCGCATTTAGTTAATTTTATCATTTGTTGTCGGACCTAGCTAGAGCCTCAGCGTCAGGTGATAACATGACAGTTTCTTGCCTACACTTTATTTGTTTTCTTTATTTATCACATAAATTTCGATTTTTTTTAATTTTTTTAAAGTTTCTATTATAAGTATTACTTAGTCAGACAGTTCAGTATTTTATAGGAGTAATTAATTATAATAAAATTTGTGTTTGAGAGATTTAATTTATTAATGTTTATCTATGTTTGATTCGTTGCATATATATCATTCCCTCCACAACTATCAAATTAGACCATTTATCATATAGTGAATCATTATTCTAATATATAAGCTCGACCTGGTCCTTGAGGTATGGAAGAATGTCAAGACCAACTTTTGGTGATATATCTCGAGCCACTTCATGGACATGCTCAAATATATGTGTAAGACTTCTTTTCATGCACGGTGGAAGTTCCTCCACACTTCGAGATCCCATCTACACGAATAAAGAGATTGATTGAAGGAATATTTGGGTTACAAATAAGTGATTTCGGTAACTTAATTATAAGGCTTTGATCGAGTCTACTCAAATATCGCGTAATGAAATTATAAAAGTCTATATAGTATAAAAATACCTTCCAATAGCAGCAGTAAGCTTTTGAAGCTCATCAAGTAACCCATTGCCATAGGTGTCGTATAAATCATTAAACGGCATCGCTATATATGCACATTTTGCCAAGTGCTTCCTGAATATGCTGAACTTATGCTGCTCAGGACATAACACATTGCCATGAAATAACATTCAGGCAATCGATCTCGTACCAAAAGATAGATTTTCCTGTATAGTTCAATTCCTTCAACCCTCAACATATTTAATATTAAGGTTTTTTTTTTTTTTTTTTTTTTTTGTACTTTGGCAACAAGCCGAAGACTGGACAAGGTCCAGAAAGATCAAAACAAGGAAAATAAAATTCAAATCTGAGCCGCTAAAGCATCAGAAGAAACCACAAACAAATACGGACTACACAAACGATTGAGCAAATGAGAAGAAATTAGTATATATGGTTGAAACTGGCAGGAAATTGTCTGTGCTTTACTTATTTATAAATGCATTATGATAATTGATTCTTCAGCAGCCTATTCTTTATCGACATTCACCAATATACACATACTACCTATGTCCCAATATGTGTCATTTTCCTATTCAAATGCATATAAACAGAGACGATTGTATTTTAGGAGGATGGAGATATAATTACTGGCGTATCATTCATGATATTTAATTACGTGATGCCATAATATATTGCGTATCTTACTTTGCTAAATGTTTGAGCTCCTCAAGATAAAACCGATTGACGTATATTGTACTCCAACTTAGCGAATTCATGCAAAAGTAAATTCTTTTCATCATCATTCTTCCCTTCGTATACATTGATGAAGTTTCGTGCCTCCGTGTAACGAAATCTCCAGTGAAAAGGAAACTCAAGTGATTGTTGCACTTGAATGGCTAGACCGCTGCCCTCCAAGGTTGGAATTATTGAATTAAGGTGTTTAGTATTGAAATTCTTCGCTTCTTTGAGAATAATTTCTTCATCCATCCCAAGATAAGATGCTTCATATAACCTCACTAGCCCTTTCAAATCTTTGCTTAGTCCTTCCATGAATTTTCCATTTTCGTCCAAGAACTTGTTGAATACATCTATTGTTTGAAAAGAACGGAATTAAGTCAAAAAAATAATTAACAAGATCAATTTAATTAGTAGTTTACTTGTGAGAAACTATATTTTTATATAATTGGTATGATCTTATTTAATCATCTCATTAATTTAGGAAAAGTGAATTAATTAGAGAGGGAGAGAGTTTGTAAATGTCAAGGGTAAAGAATTTATTATAACTGTTCCTCCTGCCTACAAAACATCATGATGTTTTGAGAATTATTTCATGTGTAATTTTGTGATTAATAGATAGTATTTTTTTTATCAAACCGTAATATTTCGCGCGGTATATCAGTACTTAGCGTATGTCTATCCCTGTAAAGACAGATATAAAACTTATATCAATCACTGCGAATGTTATCAGTTACCAGACTGGTGGACAGCTTGATTTCAGTGTAGAAGGCGAAATTGCAAGGAAGCAGTGTAAAGATCACTGGCATTGTAAGTTCGTTGAACATGGACAAGGGATTCACTCATCTGTTCTTTGAAGTAGTAGAGACACATCTAACCGTTGCATTGTGTCAATAAGGTTCAGCTGGTCTTGAAAATTGTCATGATTGGTTGATGCCAACAATTGCTTAGCACATTGCTTTAACTCCTCCAATCGCCTACCAATGAGTCTCATACTATTAACAAAAACTCGGTCAGCTTAATACATAATAATTAATAATATTAGTGCGTTATCAAAAAAAAAAAGGGAAACTTGATAGAGAGAAAATATTTTGTTCAGAAATACATTAGTCTATATAGAACTCGAGAGTAATTATTATTTCAATAGATATTAGAAGAATAATTTAAAGGAAAAAATCAAAGAAACACTGTACATAATAACTGATTAGTAATGTCTCACACTGTAAGGAGATGTATGAGACAAAATGATTTCTGGATCCCACAATGTTGGGAGATGGTCAGTCGACCACCGTTCATTGGAACCCATACGATTGATGATAAATCTAGTAGCTAGGCGAACTACAAAATGAAGGGCTGATATGTACGTTTTGTTAAGCCAATTAAAAGCTATTTCAAAACGTTATATATATACACATCACTTAGGAATAGTGCACATCTCCTACACATTATTTTATTTGATCAACAAAAGACTCTTATAGCTCTTTTTTTTAAAAAAAAAAAAAAAACTATTATTAATCGGAGTGTGATACATACGCATCAAAATATACACTAATGCTTTATATTTATAGATGAATTTTATCAAATAAAATATTATGTGACACGATAAGAATGTGGTATAATTAATTTAAATGAGAATGGTGTCCCCACTAGAAAGCAGGTGGACCATCTTTATTGGGGTTGACGGTGACGAAGGCG
>JANIEQ010002079.1:0-11352 GCA_024708375.1 Oxalis stricta
AAGGGATATATTTTGTGGTGTAGCCATCTACGACTCGAGCAGTGACGAATTTGTCAGGGACTTTCTTTGTTGAGCTCCCGGATTATTTCTGAGATACGCCGAGTGGATTCCCTAAGTGGGTATGACGTATTCGCTTTCTCTTTCATTCTCTTCAAATGATGATGTGTGTCGAGAAATTTCGTTGAAGCAGAAACTGAGGATGATGAAGGTGCTTGTAATTTTCTAAGATTCAAAGTGAAAGCAGACTTCATCAGAGTAGAGCAAGTCTTTGAAGCCATATTTCCTTCCCACCGTAATATGTTTGCCTATTTCACCTAAGAGAAACTATCGACATTAAAATCTCGACTCCTGAATGTTTTTCATTTATACTACAATGTGATCTCTGGGTTTAATTTTTGTGATTGTTACATCCCTGTCAGTGTCCTCACTAGGGATTTGGCTGGTTTGAGATCACAATGAACAATTCGGTATCCCGTAGACAAGGCAACAACTCGCTAATCTACTAAACAAGTCTACAACTTGGTAGCTATCAAACGATGCTACAACTCGCTAAGCTATTAAACAAGGCTACAACTCGGTAGCTATTAAATAAGGCTATAACTCCGGTAGCACTAAACGAGTAAACGCTAATAAATTGAACAAGTTTACAATTTGTAACTATTAAAAAACAAGGCTACAACTCACTACAATTATTAAACAAGCCTATAACTAGGGAGCTCTAATTAAACAAAGGCTACAACTCGGTAAAATATTTTATACAAGCCTAAAAATCGGAAGCACTAAATAAACAAGGCTACACCACGCTAAGAAATTGAAGAAGGCTACAACTCGGTAATGATTAAACAAGGCTACAACTCCGTAATGAATAAACAAGCCTACAACTCGGGAGCACTAATAAACCAGGCTACAACGAGCTAAGAAATTAAACAAGGCTACAACTCGGTAAAATTTTAAACAAGACTATAACTCGGGAGAACTAATTGTACAAGGGTACAACATGCTAAGAAATTGAACAAAACTACAACTCGGTAATGATTAAACAAGGCTAAAACTCGGAAGAGCTAATTAAGCAAGGCTACAACACGCTAAGAAATTAAACAAGGTTACAGCTCGGGAGAACTTATTGAACCAATTTTACAACACGCTAAGAAATTGAACAAAGCTACAACTCGGTAAAATGTTAAACAAGTTTACAACTCGGGAAAACTAATTGAACAAGGCTACAACTCGGTATCGATTCAACAAGTTTACAACTCCGGGAGCACTAATTAAACAAGGCTACAACACGCTAAGAAATTAAACAAGGCTACAACTCTGTTACAATTAAAAAAGGCTACAAGTCGGGAGAACTAATTGAACAATTTTATAACACGCTAAGATATTAAACAAGGCTACAAGCTTTTAAATATTAAACAAGGCCACAACTCAGTCACAATTAAACAAGGCTACAACCCACTAAAATATTAAACAAGCCTATAACTCGGGAGCTCTAATTAAACAAGCCTATAACTTGCGTTGTACTGAGTCGTAGGTTTGTTAAGAGCTTTTCTGAGTTGAAGGCTTGTTTTAATAGCTTACCGAATGTGTACCGAGTTGTAGGTTTGTTTAATTTTAGCTGCCTACTTATAGGCTTGTTAAGTATCTTAGCGAGGCCCGGTAGCCTTATTTAATAGCTATCGAGTTGTTGCCCTGTTTAATATCTTAGCGAGGATTTATAGGGTTGTTTAATTAGAGTCTCCTGAGTTATAGGCTTGTTTAATATTTATCGAGTTGTAATCTTGTTTATCATTTACCGAGTTGTAGCCTTGTTTAAATTCTTAGCGAGTTTGAAGCAGATATCATTGATGTTCGATTAAAACATTCAGAGTCGAGATTTAAATGTTGATATTAGTAAATTCAAAGTGTCATGTTATGTTGAGAAAGTCTTTCCATGTTAATTCATTTAGAAGAGTTCTATCCCAATCTTTACAATTCTACACGTAAATGATCAAAACAATTACTTCATATTTCTTTAAATTAGTTCGAAAATCACAGAGTTATGTAAAATAAAAATATGTTTAAAATGTCATTGTATCGTAGGACGAAGAGTGCATCCTTGTAAGTACATAACTTTGTAAGTACATAACATTACACTTTGAATTTTTTAATATCTGACATTTAAATCAATGATCGAACATCAATGATCTCTGTTCAAACTAGCTAAGAATTTAAACAACTCGATAAATGTTAAAGAAGATTACAACTCGGTAAATATTAAACAAGCTTATAACTCCGGGAGCTCTAATTAAACTTGAATTTTTACTCTTCTTCCTCGTGAGTAAGGGGAATTTTGTAAGAAAAGAATGATGCTAAGATACAGAATTCCCAACCCACCGATTTGGGGAGGAATGTTGAAAAAATTATGACGGATTAACTGATTTTACGTCTACCCATTTCATCAAATCTATGAATCTTGGGTTCTATTTGAGGAGGTAAATGAGGGAAGTAACAATCTCGGGGTTGTGGTGAATCCTGTTCGTCTGACGACTCTTGGGGAATTTGGGACACCCCAGTTTGTTGCTGATAAGTTTATACAGGCTGAAAAGAAAAAAAGGTAGCTTTTTTGTCTCAAAGTTCAATCTAAAAAGCTAAAAATTCCATCTTGATAAGTTATGCTTGTAGTTCAATATGAGTTCTTGATGAAACATATTGGTTTATGAAATGCTGAATTCATGAGACTATATATATGATGTGCGTGCTCAAATGGAACTGCTAGACTTATTGAACTCCAAATCCGAATTCGGGTCATCATTAATTTTTCTCTTTTGAACTTGTTCAATGGAAGGAAATGTCATTGTCCTTGCAGAGGTGTGATCATGGCCGTTAAAACTAGATTACTACGAAGACTTTGAAAGTTGATAGGACTGCCTTCATTGAAGGAGATTAAGAACTCTTAATTGAAACTTGCCTCGTAAGGTCAGTTCCGTTTGTTCAATTGTAGTTTTCATTGATGTATGCTTGCTTAGTGAAATTAGTTCTAAAAATCCTTTTTTTTGGGGACAATGGTAGCTACCCTTCATGTAAATGTGCAATCTTGTATTGAAAATACGGTTTCGAGTAGTGTAGATTAGCTTAATGCTTCAAATTGTTTGTGGAACAGTATCACCCAGATATGAATAAGAGTCCTGGTTCTGAAGAGAAGTTTAAAGAGATAAGTGCTGCATATGAGGTAATTTGTCGTCTCTTCAAATGTTGTCACTGCTTAGCTCTTTTATGTCGGATTATCGTTTAGAATTTTTCTGTTGTTGAAGTTTTGTGCTGTGGAAGAATTTCTAGGTCCTATCCGATAATGAGAAAAAAGTCTGTTTTATGATCGCTATGGGGGAGGAAGGTTTACAAGGTGAATTTAATTGTTCTGGCAACACTTCCGAGGTTGGTTGCTTCTTATCCATTGTCCAAATTCATGAATTTCTACTTTTTTCTGTGGTAGATTTGAATTTATGGTTTTCGTTTCTAGGTAGATCCTTTGATATTTACAACACATTCTTCGGTGGTCCAAATGGATTCTTTGGTGGGATGGGTGAATCTGGAGGCAGTGAACTTTAATTTTGTGAACAAGAGAAGCACTGACCTTGACATTCGATAAATACCTGTCAACATAAATTTCTTTCTCTATACATGTGAGAAGAAAATCCATTGTGACACTCGAATTTTGTTTTTGTATTAGGTATAATCTTAATCTGAGTCTTGAAGAATCGGTTTTTGGTGGAGAGCGGCAAATCGAATTCCCTTGTTTTGAAACGTGTGGCGACTGTGGAGGAACGGGTGCTAAATCGGTAACTGCATCCAGTCATGTTCTGAATGTGGGGGAAGAGGCGGAGTGATGGAAACCCAGAGAACACCGTTTGGAGTCATGTCACAGGTAATTGTAATTCTAGGTATATATTTATTTTCAGCTACCGATTTTTCTTCAGATTCCCCATCTCATCCATGATATTTGCATATTTTCAGTTATCTTCCTGCTTTAAGTGCAATGGTAATGGCAAGGTAATTACTGAGAATTGTCCAAAATGTGGAGGCAATGGTAGAGTGCACTCAAAGCGAACCATGAATGTGGTCATCCCACCAGGTGTTTACAGCGGAGCCACTATGCAAATTCGAGGAGAGGGAAATTTTGATTAGGAAAAGTAAGGCATCTATCTAGTCTATACATTATTTATCGAACAAAACCTGTATTTTACTAGAGAGAAACTCACAGTAGCCGATTACTCTTCTTTCCCGGGCAGTGGCTATGCAGGGGAACTCTATATAACCGTCCATGTAAATGGAAAGCGAGGAATTCATAGGGATGGTCTTAATCTTGTCTCAGAGATCAATATTGATTACACTGATGCTATAATAGGAACCAAAATCAAGGTAACTCATTGGAATGTAACTTTGCATTCTTCATACATAAGCTTTTGTGAAAAAACCGATAAAACAGTCTCGAGCTTCTTATTGCTGAGAAATTGTGTGAAAGTTGCTTCAAATAGACCTTTTATTTAATAATTGCAGGTCGAAACAGTTGAAGGTAGCAAAGATCTTCGAATTCCGTCAGGAATTCAGCCAGGCGAGACGGTGAAACTGTCACGTATGGGAGTTCCTGACATCAACAAACCTTCTGTGAGAGGAGATCATCATTTTATTGTAAAGGTTTCTATCCCAAAAGATACCAGGTCTGAGTTATTGCATGTTATTTTTCTTCCATTAATCATGTACTGTACATATTTTTCATAGTATTTTCCTTGGAACTGACAGCAATGAAGAACGCAAACTTATCAAGGAACTTTCTCGATTCAAGTCTAATAAAAAAGACTCCTCCGATGAATTTGGTATTTTCTATTTCTTGAATATATCAATGTATACGAGTTGAACTAGGATTTTTCAATATAGTGAATTTCTGTGTTTCAAACTGTCCAGGGACTTTTCAGAAAAATAATGCTTATTCCAATAAGGGGAATAAAACATCTCTTTGGAACTCCATCAAGTCCTTCATGGGGTATATTATATTATATTATATTTATTTATGTTTCTTCTTTTTGTCACACTTGCTGTTGGGAAAATAATTTTTATTCTATCGTCTAATAACAGGCAAAGGCAGTCTCGTGATGGGTTTTCATCGATTAGCATAGACAAATCAGCATCATCATTGTGGAGGTTTGGCAAACTAGATTCCTCACAAATGGTCACAACTTGCATCATTCTCATTGTAACTTGTATTTACATCATAGTTGGTAAGAAAGCATTATTTCCAAAAGAAATCGCAATAGAAGAAGACTACAGTAAGTTAGTAAGAATATTTCTTATCCTAGTAAAAAAAAAATAGGCTTCACCAAATTTAGACATGGCGGGATCATAGTCTGTCATCAGTTTTGCCAATATAGTAGTACATGATATGTAAAATGTATGTTTGTTTGGTGTTTTGAACATGTTCCGTCTCGATTTAAACATCATAGTATTTGTTTTGTATCGATTCTTTTACCATTGTGTATTGACTCGGAAAGTCGACTTACCATTTTACCTGCATTCTTGTTCTGTGGGTATCGTCTCATTATATAGCACCAACCTACTGAACAAAAGTAGATAATAAAATTTAGGAGAAATTTTAGGTGAGTCTTAGATTATGCTAGATTGTGTATACAAATGGTTGAATGCCTTTCTCTATAAATGTTTTATCTATTTATAGGTCTTGGATATAGTTGTTGTAAGAATAAACGTTAAGCACGATTGGGTGAGTTAAAGTTCGGCACACGATATAATCCACGTTATGCTCGCTCGAGCTATCCGGACGGTTTGAATTACGCTTTATGCGATTTGATCCGCTCGACTTGGATCGACACTTTCAGCTAGTTTTCTTAGTGCTTTTCTTTCTACACAGAAACAGTAGGACTAAGACTAACACAATCAAAACCAAGCCGAGTACAGATCCAATAGAAATTCCGGCAATTGCTCCACCGGACAACAACTCTAATTATCATATATAATAATAATAGGTAATTATCTTATGCATCAGGAGTGGGACTGGCAAGATAGTATTATTACCGCTTAATTCTTAACGTACTGATGTAACAATTATCTGTTTATTTTCATGTAATAATAATAATAATAATAAATTTTATAACTTTAATAATAATATATAAAGGATCAAAGATGGGGACTGGCTAATTATAGCCGTTATTAACAAAGGAACGAACGGACCCTTCATGCTTTTATTTTGTCATCTCTACATTACATGATTAATTAATTTTGGCATTTTTTCCATATTTCTAAACGTCCTTTTCTTTTATTCACATGTTTTTTAAAAAACTAATAAATAATAATTAGACTACATGTTTTTATAACAATCAATTCTGATTTTTTTTTTTAATTTCAAAAATAAATATAAAATTCTGAACTTTTATGAAAGAGCAAAATTGGGATATTAAATATGGAAATAAATTTATCATGGGTCAACCGACAGTCATCTTTTTTAATTTTTAAGAAAAAACATCTTTTCTAACATTATAGCTCAACTAACATTGAACTATTTTTCGGACACTCAATTGACATTAGCAGGCATGAAGTTATAACATTTTAATGGCTTGACTTGCTATTTATTACACGAAATATGTCCCATTTTCACAAAACAAATGTTATCTACTTTAAACAAGTTTTTATTTTATTATTTATGATTTTAAAGACGATACGTTCGTTGGAGGATTGGACATATTCGAGATATCCAAAAAATATATTTTTTATCATTTTTATAAAAAATAAATCTTTTAGAAATTATTCTGAACATGCTTTCAATACGAGACAAGCTCGCACCTTAATTTTTGAAGTATAGGTTGATTTTTTTTTTTGTAAATATGAACTTCCAAAAAGAGGATAGAAACAATTTTTAATCCACTAGAAAACATGAATTAAAAAACAAAATTCAGTAGAGTAAGTAAAAAAGACAAATTTAAAAGAGTACTTAGAAAATGAAATTACATAATTAAAAAAATATTTTTTATTTTTTATTCATCAAGAAATGAAAAAGTAAATGAAAAAAGTTGACTAATTTATCTCTCTGTCTGTCTCTCTACTAACTTTGTAAAAACAATCAATCCTTCTTCACACTCACATCACACTGTTTGACAGCTAGGGTTCATCCATCTCTAAACTTTCTCTCTCTAAAAACCTCCATTAATGGCTCCAAATTAGAAACACCCATAAGTAAAAAGCTCATAGATTTTCATACCCAACTAATAAAAATCCAAACTATTTCCATCTTCATGAAAATGCAGACCGGAAATCTTATCGTCGTCTTCTTCACGCTTGTTCATCTCCTCCATTGCTCATTTTCAGATCCTCTCAGGACAGAGAAGCTCTGCTCCGCCTCCGTTCTTCTGTTGGAGGAAAAATCCATCTCTGGAACGTCACCGCTTCCTCACCCTGCAAATGGAATGGAGTCAGCTGGAGAACAACCGCGTCACGGTGCTCCGGCTGCCTGGAAAATCTCTCGGCCGGCGAACTCCCCACCGGCATTTTCAGTAACTTGACGGAGCTGAACTCTCAGCCTCCGACTAAATGCTCTCACCGGGAATCTTCCGTCGGATCTCGCTTCTTGTAAGAGTTTAAGGAATCTTTATCTACAAGGAAACAAGTTTTCCGGTGAGATCCCTGAATTTTTGCCCTTTTTGCATGATCTAGTTCGCTTGAATCTCGCGAGCAACAATTTTTCTGGGCAGATTCCGGCGAGTTTCAGTAATTTAACTAGGCTGAGGACTTTGTATTTGGAAAACAATCAGCTTTCCGGCTCAATTCCGGTTGGTTTGAACTTACCGGACCTTAGTCAGTTCAACGTGTCTAATAATCTGTTAAAAGGTTCTATTCCGGCCAAGTTACAGTCTTTTCATGACACTTCGTTTTTGGGTAATTCATTGTTATGTGGCAAACCATTGGTAGCTTGTAGTGGAGCCATTAGTATTCCTGCTAAGCCCATTGTCGTTGAAGGAGACAATAATAGTATGAATAAGAAGAAAAAGAAGTTATCCGGTGGAGCAATTGCCGGAATTGCAATCGGATCTGTACTCGGCTTGGTTTTGATTGTGTTGGTCCTATTGTTTCTGTGTAGAAGAAAAGCACTAAGAAAACTAGCTCCATCGACATTGCGGCAATTAACAAAGAAGTTGAGATGCCAGGGGAGAAATCTGTTGGGGAGGTGCAAACTGGTGGCTATTCTGCAATTTCGGCTGCCGCCGCCGCGGCAATGTCCGGAAGTAATAATGGAAAAGGTGTTGAAACTATCGGTGCCAGTGAAAAGAAGTTGATTTTCTTCGGAAATCAAGCTAAAGTATTCGATTTGGAGGACTTGCTGAGAGCTTCTGCTGAGGTTTTGGGAAAGGGTACGTTTGGGACTGCATATAAGGCAGTTCTTGAAATGGGAACAGTGGTAGCTGTGAAGAGGGTTGAGAGATGTAAACATTTCCGAGAATGAGTTTAGAGAAAAGATAGAAGCTGTTGGAACTATGGATCATGAGAATTTGGTTCCTCTTAGAGCTTATTATTACAGCAGAGACGAGAAACTTCTCGTGCACGATTACATGCCAATGGGGAGCTTGTCTGCTCTTTTACATGGTGAGAATCTCTTATACTTGAGATTTCTTCTTTTTCAGATCATTAATCAATCTTTCATGTCAAAAGTAGTTTTGGATGTTGATTTGAAGGTTGTTGAATAGAATGATGAGTAGATCTTTCTGATGATTTCTTATGGTTAGCTTCTTGATAAAGTATTTGCCATATGGTTGTTGCTGCCTATATTTAATGTTGGCTTGTTTTTTGTCGATACAGGAAACAAAGGAGCTGGGCGGACACCATTGAATTGGGATTTGAGATGGAGTATTGCTCTTGGCGCTGCTCGTGGCGTCGACTACCTTCACTCTCAAGGTCCAAATGTTTCCCATGGGAACATTAAATCATCCAACGTCCTCCTCTCCAAATCCTATGAAGCACGAGTCTCCGATTTCGGATTAGTCCACCTCGTAGGCCCATCATCCACGCCAAACCGAGTCGCTGGGTACCGTGCGCCAGAAGTAACTGATCCTCGTAAGGTTTCTCAGAAGGCAGATGTATACAGCTTCGGAGTTTTGCTCTTTGGAACTCCTTACCGGGAAGGCCCCTACTCACGCACTCTTGAACGAAGAGGGCGTCGACCTCCAAAGGTGGGTCCAGTCCCTCGTTCGAGAAGAATGGACATCGGGGAAGTTTTCGATCTGGAGCTGCTCAGGCACCAGAATATGGAAGAAAAGATGGGTTCAACTCTTGCAACTTGCTATTGATTGTGCTGCTCAGTATCCACAGACAATCGCCCGTCGATGTCCGAAGTGACAAAGCGCATCCAGGAGCTTTCTCCCTCGAGCAAGAGGAGACAGAAATAGAACATCCGTAGCCAGATGATGTTTGAGTTTGTCACTGTCACGAGATATCATCATCGTCATTATCCTTTCTTTGTGTTGTGCCTATAACTATCTTGTTAAAAAAAAAAAAAAACTTGTGTTGTAAAAGTTTAGCAAAATGTTTTAGTTCCCATACCTATTTTTATCAAATTAATTAGTTTGGGTAGAAAAAGTCTGCTCCATTTGTATCTTGTTGGGAGGAATCATATTCATGTTGGTTGTAATTATAGCTTTGGCTTTTAACTTTTGCTTTGGCTTTTCTTTATTCAACTTCTTTTTTTCCGGTTTCAAGTACAGTCAACATGTTTTAGATGCTTTTCATAGCTACACATGCCCACGGTCAGATTTGCACCTTGATAGTTTATTGTTCTTAGAATTTATTAATCGAATCGAAATACGTAATTTATTCTAAAAATCATACTCTCGATTCGATTTTACATAAATTTTTTAAAATATAAGACTCTTAATAGGATTCTAAAATTTTTGGTCCTGATTTGATTTCTGATATCGAAATCGGGTTGATCAATCTGGATTCAATTACCCGATTCGACCGTGGCCATGGTGTCTTTTCATATCTTGGTTGAAATTCGCAGGCAAAATTTAATTTTTCAACATGGAAATTATTATTGCATCAGTAAAGATGTGTTTTCTTGACCAAAGTCTTAATTTAATTAGGAGAACCAATTGCTTGGAATCTGGTGAACTAAGTGAGAAAAAGCAGGAAAAGCAAGTACCTAAATGGTCACGTTAGATGGCTCCAAAAAAAAAAAAAGGTCACGTTAGATTTTAAAAAGTAACTTTCTTGGGTTTGAAGCAATCAATTTTTATCCATTTATTATCTTTTTGTTATCCTCTCCGTCTTTCTTTTTAGTGTTTAAATGACAATGTCGTTTATTTTTTTATTTTTTAAATTCGATGTAAAATTACTTTATATAAATAATTAAAAAAAAAATTATATTTAATACGATGAAAATGAACTTGCCGAATAAATAACATGTTCGCCAGCAACGTTTCAAAATTCAATATTAGACATTTGATATTATAGTGGTTGAAAAAGTTTAAAAAGTTACTAAAAATTGTATATTCTATATCTACCTAGTTCACTCCAAAATTGTCAAGAATGCAAGTTTGGTACGAAACGACGGGTTGCCGTAAGAAGCGTTAAAATATGAGCTTCGTAAACTTAGCGAAGACATCCATTATTACCTTAATATTAAAATATATATGTGTAGAATATTATAATATATTATAATTAATTCTTAAAAACAAAACACAAATACTTATTAACAAGATTCAAATCAAATGATAATGAGTTAAATAGTAGTTGATCATGATCATAAAGTTCAAAACATATTTAATTAAATATGATTCATACATAATAATTCAATGAGGACATCATGATTAAAGAATTTAATCAATTTAATCCTTATAGTTTAAAAAAAATTACGCAAGTCCAAAACTACCGTCATTTTAATACAAAATTCAAAACAAAATAGAAATTAAAGAACGTAGTTTCGAAACGCATGCTTCCTACGTACAAGAACGACGTTCCTACCATTCCTACCTAACCCGTTCTTACGATCCGTTCCGAAATATTTTTACCTTAAAAACGTAAGTTCCTACAGTTTCGAAAGCTCGCGCTACTAACAACATACTTGTGTCGGTCGGGATATAAACTTAGAAAAAAAGTAAAAGCTTTTTAATGGTGGACCAAACTACCTAACCCGTTCTTACGATCCATTCCGAAATATTTTGGCCTTAAAAATGTAAGTTCCCTACGTTTGTTTGCGAAACCTAAGCACACAACATACTTGAAAACCGGCCCAGTCGGGATATAAACTTCTGAAAAAAAAAGTAAAAAGCTTTTTAATGAGTGGACCAAACTGTGGTGCATGGATACAAAATGGAGGGGAAA
>JANIEQ010002080.1:0-25012 GCA_024708375.1 Oxalis stricta
AAACCGGGAATGCTATACCCGGATTCGACAAAACCGGACCCGGTAATGGCAAAACCGGGAATAAGCTTTACCCGGTTTTGGTATTACCGGTTTCTTTGTTCCGTAAATGAGATATCCGGGAAATTTTTGGCCTATATAACGCAGCTCGCACAATATACATTTTCACAATCTTTCTCCATCTTTTTTCACAATCTCTCAATATCAAAATTCAGTTTTTTCTTTCGTATTAATTTTAAAATTTTATTAAATATGTCTTCATATTTAAATTTATATTGGAGGAGTTCTATACAATATGTCGATGGCAAGATCGTTGTATGTAGTGTTCCCGACGCAACGTATTTGATCGAAGATAGGTTGAGTTATGATGATTTTTCCCAAATAATGTGCATTTATGCTGGCATTGAAAGAGAAGCGGTACAATTGAGGCTAATCTACGTATACGCCATTGATAACGGTGATAAGCAATGTATCGTCATCAATGATGATGCTACATTATCATTGATGTATCAACATCATTCTTGGAGTCGTGACTTGTTCATAAGCTACCATCCGATTCATAATTCGGGTCGAACATCGAGATTCAATGCCGGGGAGAGTCGAGTAGTAGGCCTCGCGGACGGCGGGGATACGGGCCCTCCGACGAGGATTACATTGTTCCTCGCGTTGCAGATTATCATGTCTTCAAGCAATATGGATGGACCCGATGAGGTAACAAACCGCCGCATGCCTACTTGTCCAGAGTTATACAATGGTGACCCTAGCACCATAAAGCCGGGAACGCATTTTTCGAACAAGGAAGAGCTTCAGGGTGCGATAGCCATTTGGTCAACTAGGCGGGGAGCAGAGCATCGCACTACGGTGTCGGATCGGACGAGATGGGCGGCAGAATGCATAAATCGTCCAAACAGACGTACTAACAAGCCGTTTAACGGTATTGTATGCAACTGGAGGATCCGTGCTTCGTATAAGAGCGAATATCGTACGTGGCAAATGACAGTGTGGTGCGAGGGGCATAATTGTGACGGTGCAAACAACGAACGGGATGATCGAAATATTTCGCAAAATCATGTTGCCCACGTCATAATTGGTAAGATTCGCCAACGTCCAAATTACCCAATCAAGTCCATTATTGATGATCGCGAAGCAAGCATTCGGCTGTAAAATAGGGCGGAAAAAAGCTTGGGACGGCAAGCGAGTGGCATCGAACCAGGTATATGGAGATTGGGAGACAAATTTTCGCCAACCGCCCAGTTACATGCGAGCTCTTGAACACCGCAACGATGGGACGAAAGTCCAGTGGAAGTTCAAGAAGGAGGACGGGGTGATACATAGCCGGAGGAAGATTTTCAGGTACGGACTATGTTTACTGTGCACGGTAATATGTCTTAAAAAATAGATTTTTATGATTTATGTTATTTATTCAGATACGTATTTTGGCATTTCGGTGCGACGAAACGCACATTTCAACACAGTCACCCTGTAGTTACCGTTGACGCAACGCATCTCAAAGGGGCGTACAAGGGTAAGGCGATCGTTGCGCTTGTGAAGACTGCTAACCACGAGTCGTGCCGGTCGCATATGCCATCATAGACGAGGAGTCGAACCACAGCTGGTATTGGTTCTTGAAATACCTTAAAAAATACGTTCTGCAAGATACGTTCACTTGCATCATCTCTGATCGTCATTCGGGCATCCTTTCCGCTATCGTGAAGCTGGATAGAAAATTTCCGAACCGGGGAGTTCACAGTGATGATGACATCCAAACTGTCGTTGTAATTCTAAATTCAAATTAATCCATCACTTAAAACATTGCATCTGCACAGGTTCGCATGGAGCACGTTCGTGCCAATATGATTGCAAGCGTCCCGAAGAAGAAAGGAATATATGGGTTATGTTGGGCCGTTTGTACCGCGTTGGATCGAGGCTAAATATATGAAGGCTTGGACAGATCTTATAGAAACGAGTCATCATGCAGCTACATATCTTCAACGTATTCCCCTAGAGAAGTGGACATTGTTCCAAGACGGATTCTACAGATGGGGCGTAACTACTTCCAACGACGCGGAGAGTTACAATAACGTTCTTAGAGGCGATCGATTCTTGCCAATAAGGGCGTTAGTCCAGGCCACTCACGCCAAAGCTATGGCGATTTTTACGGACGAGATGGCAAAAATAAATAGGCATAGATCTGCTCTTGCACCGATCCCGTCTCGGACATTCGAAGACAACAAGATGCGCGCCAGGCGGTACGATGTATCGTTATATCCAAACTGCTCCCGGCCGTACGTTCGAGTGTCATATCTCCGTCGTTGCGTCTCGGAGTTGCGGGCCGTGAACACACTGTACAATTTGACATGGGTTCATGCACATGTTTAGAGTGGGACACTCACAGGATTCCTTGTTCTCATGCAATGGCCGTTGGGAAGGCACTTGGCGTTCGTCGTCTAGATCTAGTTCATCGTTGCCACACATGGGATGGTTGGAGACAACAATTCAGTGGTGTGTTTCATCCTGTACCGAATGATTGGCCCGAATCCGAGTTTTTGCTCCTACCGGATGACACGCGGATGGTTCATCATACAGGTCGGGGTCGCAGAAGAAATAACAGACGACCGAGGGGCGCGAGGGACTATGCGACCAGTCGAGGTCCAAGACCACGAGGATGCAGCAATTGCAATGGACGAGATCACGACAGGAGGACATGCCGGTTCACTCATTCCCCTGCGGATAGATTGCCGTTGAACATGTTGCACGATCCATACGGACTTCAAGGAAATGCGCCTCTCGATGATGACGAGTACGATGATGATTACGAAGATTCCGACTACGATGATGATGACAGTGAGGAAGAAACTAATGAATATGGTGAGGATGAGGATGAAGATACGGATGAGGATGATGATGGAGGCGATGATGATGACGACGACGATGATGTGTAATCATTTATTTAATTTATGTAAAGTTACCAGTTATTGAAAAATATAAATAAAGTTTTATTCCATACTAATATAAATAAAGTATTATTTATTACAACTACGAACAAATATAAATAAAATCTCATCCGTAGAACCAACTGTCCCTCCTCTTCATCCGACCACGACCTATGCGATCCCGTCGCTGCAACTCGTCTCCTCCGCAGCTGGCTCGGGATCATATCCAGACCGTGAGTGAACGCCTCGAGAACCGGACCCGATTCCTAATCCCATCCGAACATCCCCGAAATATGAGTGACGAGGCGTGTCGTTCGTGGTAGGCCGTGGCTGCTGCACATCACCAGCCCAAAGATCCTCCAAGCTGTACTCTACGGGATGTGGATGACCGGAGGTCCCAGCTGCGGCCTGAGGTGCGAACCGATGAAATGATGAAGTCGCATCGGCCAAATGATCAGTACTAAACGTATCGGTCAAGGAACCTCAAGTTCACTTCATCCGAAAACAAGGCATCGCTCCCCAATGTCCGTACCTCGGCGCAATACCTGATCGTGGATAGTAGGCGGATGTAGAGTGATCGGATACAGCAGGAGCAGGATGGTCCGATACGGAACGTCGGCCGGATCCAAGCAGGACGAGAGGGCCCGGATCCAGCAGGACGAGAGGGCCCGAGATCCGGAGCGACGAGAGGGTCCCGCTTCTTCCGTAGGAGGAGGTACTTCGGGCGTCGGCACTCTGGGTCGTCTACCGCCCCCCAACACCCGTCTCCCTAACCGACCCAGAAACGATCTTGACCGTGGAGGATTGTAACTCGACCGGGATTCTCGTGGACGACTCCTTCATCGGCAGTATCCGTAGGATCCCGGATTGGCAAACCAGTGGCCTCCATCAAGTCCTTAATCCTGGTCGATATCTGCCCGTAATTCTCCGCATGCTCGGCAAGATACTCGATGCCGCGATACGTCTCCTGTAGGTGGGACGTCCACCGCATGAGCTGGCTCAACTCTACGCTCTGCAATTCAATACCCAGGAAAATATAATATGAGTTAATAATTTCCAATAGAGATTGATGAACGTCATACTAATATGAAATAATTAGTACGTACCAGGGCGTGCAATGAATCGGTGCGACCATGGTAACCTGCAGCGGGCGGCTGATGACCAGGATCCTGTACAAACTCGTACGGTCTTACGCCGATACCATGGAATATAATCGTCATCCGACGTGGGCTGATGTGTAGGGACACCCTCAACGACACCGTTAGCTCGATCGTTCCACTCGTTCAACGTAATCAGCATGGTCTCGTGCCCAATTCCTGGGGTGTGCCGACCTCTTCATTCTATGCAATCTCCGAGTCTCGGTCGCATTCGAGAGGATCGTCCGGAATAAATTGGAGGCATCCAAACCGTCGCATCACCCTGTCGGGGTAGTGTCCCTCCACAACATAGTAGTAGTGGAGGTATGTCCTGGACCTCCAAATGTTCCGACCCCGACGGCATCCATCCGGTAGAGAGTCCATGTGGGCGGCGTATGGCGTCCATTCGAACTATAAGGGAATGACCAAATTAATTGTTAGAAATATATTTATATTTTCGAAGAATTATTTAAAGGTTGACGGGAATTTGGAAGACGGAATACCTGCGACGGAGTCATCAAAGATAGCCGATCCCTATAGGCCAGGAGGACATGACTCGTAACAGTGGTCCTGGACAAAGGTCTCGTCCACCTGCGTAGGAAAATCGTGAAATTCAGAATCGTCCCAAAATAAACTATGAATTTAGTTTATAACTTCAATAGAGTCGTGAACTTACCGTGCAGCAAATGGGAAGCCCTCTGGCTCCAAATATCCTCGACCAAATCTCGGTCTAACCTTAAGTATCCTCGACCATGCCCAAGACTGCACCGGCAGCCCGCACATGTTCGTGGAATTCTCTCCTGAACGGGCGAGTCGCACAATGCGCGATATGTGTATGCAAGAAGGGCGCCGCCCCAACTCAACCGACCGCAAGTCTTCGGATCTTCCAGGAGCTGCAGCGAGAAAAGATCTATCTTGTTCGGCTCTTATCCGGGAAGAAGCATCCAGCCAAGCAAGATGGCGACGTGACATCGCGCCCTCTGTAGCGCCTCCTCGTCCGAAATATCTACCATTCTCTTATGGCGCTGCAAGTGCTCTTTAATGCTGGAGAGCCGAATAGCGGTCCTCCCATCCCTTTCCGGAACAAACCCCAACGACCTACGGAGATAGCCGGCGATGTCGGCGGGATAGGACTCTCTACCCGTAACGGGCAAACCATCGATACGCAGACCCAGTAATACCTCCACATCTTCGAGCGTGATGGTGGCCTCGCCTACGCATAGGTGGAAACCGTGAGTTTCGGGCCTCCAACGCTCGGCAAGTGCCGTC
The DNA here is from genome assembly GCA_024708375.1 of Oxalis stricta. Lineage (NCBI taxonomy): Eukaryota > Viridiplantae > Streptophyta > Magnoliopsida > Oxalidales > Oxalidaceae > Oxalis > Oxalis stricta. Next base: position 5,336 of record JANIEQ010002080.1, read on the forward strand.
GGGAGATGATGGTCATACTCCATATAACCTACGGTCGAAACTAACCCAAACCCCATCATCTCTATAAACTCATCCACCCGAGGTATGCGGTAGATGGCTTCCCGCCTACACTCCCAAAAAATGCGTCGGCTCTCCGTACGATTAGCGCCCTATCACACTCGCTCGTCCGATGAATAGATATGCAGCGATCTATGTCGCGGCTGAAACCATAATAGATCTTCCTCCTTAGGTCCCCGAGGAATCCATGAAGATCTCTGCGCCATAACCTGTGAAAAACAAAATTAACGAGTTACTTACGATTAATGAACAAATACGAAAAGAGAATTCGAAACGGAACAAACCGACACGACGCGATTATTTATACGGTTATTCAAATAATTTATTATTAAAATTAAATATTGATACTGGTTATTCAACATAATTTTTTATTAATTTTACATATTTATTTAAAAGAGATTATTAATTAAATATATTTTTCGACCAATTGTATACATTTCAAATTATTTAAATAGACAAAAATTAAAGATTTATTCAATCTGATTTTTTATTTATAAAATTTATAATTTATAAAATTGGACCGAAAAAATCGAATCGAATCGGAAAAATCGAACCTGAAAAATCGAACCGAAAAATCGGACCGGAAAAATCGAACCGAAAAATCGGACCGGAAAAATCGAACCGGAAAAATCGAACCGAAAAATCGGACCAGAAAATCGAACCGAAAAATCGGTCCAAAAATCGAACCGAAAAATCGGTCCGAAAATCGGTCCGGATTCTCGCATTATAAAATTCGGACGAAAATTTTGAACCAAAAATCAAACCGGTTCGGTCACACAATTCTAATCGAAAAATTGAAACGGAAAAATCAAACAACAAACTTTCACACCGAATAACCATCAAAAACTCAACAACACACAAAACAAATCCGAAAACAACTCTCAATTGAAGAATTTCCGGAAAAATATTAACTACATTGATGATATCACGCTAAATTGGGACCGAATTTAAAAAAAAATTACTCGAATATATGTATTTCTCCGAGTAGTATACGAGAGAGAGAAAAAACGAATTTTTCCGGCGATCCTATAGATCGATAAAAACTGAGAAACTGTATGTTATGGAGAAGAAGAATGGCGACGGAGAAGAAGAAGGAAGAAAGACGCAGATCTGGTTTTTAATTTTTTGTCCCGGTTTTGACAAACCCGGGTCAACCACTCTCGCATGATCGCCACGTGTCACGCTCCCCTTTATCCCGTATTTCGTAAACCCGGGAATGGCTTTTCCCGTGACTCGTACAACCGGGAATCTAGTCCCGGTTTTGACAAATCCGGGACTCACTAATCCGCTTAATTAGCACTAATTACCCGGTAATGGTAAAACCGGGAATGGTAGATTCGTCTACCGCGACGTCGAAAATCTCATTTTCTCGTCCACCTATTAGGGCCGAGTATTATTTTTATAATTTCCCAAAGGACCTAAATCCATAGACAATCATGCATGAGGAATTATTTGATTGTTCCGCTTGTAATATAGGAGTAGCTTAAAATCTAGTTGCATACAATGGAAAATGCGCAACTAGCTAGATAACATAGGAATAATTGTATTTTTATATCGCGAAAAGGCAAAAGTAACCGTTTGGTCCCTATTTTAAACGTTGTTGAACTGGTTGGAGTCCCTCTAAAACATAAATCAAACTAAATTGTTCCTCAAATGTAATGTTTGAACTACTTAGTCCCTCGTCCGTTAGGAGCGTTAAGTTTAGCTGTCACTTTTAACCAATCATAACTTGACACGTGTACATGACGTGTAAAAAAATTACTGACTAGACTTTCTTATCCTCGGTTTAAAATTGAACCGGACCGAAATCGAACCGAAATTAAACCGAATCGGAATTGAAGAAAATCAATTTCTTAAGCATCTCTCCCTCTCGTCTCCTTCAACATGATGGATCATCTTCTTCGGTTCGATTTCAGCTGGAAGCTACGTTCCTTGCCATAGCCAGCTCAGGAGAGCAATCCCATGCTCGGCGGCGACGCAACCGTGTTGGCGGTCGGAGCATTAACAACCAAGCACCCGAACTCGGTCGCGGCGGCCCGATCCACGTTGTCGATCGAAAATGAACAAAAATTCCTTTTCACTTTTTTCTCCGAGAAATCTCACTACATCCAGATTTTTATTTTCTAAATCAAATTTTCTTTATCCATAACTTTCTTTCGTTTTTATTTTTATCATCTCTGTCTCTTCCATTTTTTCTTTCTCAATTTTTAGATCCGAGATTCCATCTTTTCAACTGAATCAAAATTTCATTAGATCTTTTCACATATGCAATTTTTTCTTGGCTCTCGTCCTTTCAAATTGGTGTATTTTTTTTTCCAGCCTCAATCTTCTTTTGTCTTTGATTCACGCGAGTACATCCGGTACGCTCAGTTGCAAATCAAATCGAGTTTTAAATCAAATTTTGGTAGTTAGTTGGTTGATAATCAATTTTACTCAATTGAATATTGGTTACTAATTAATCGAGCATACCATATAGAATTTGCGATGGGTAAATCAAATCAAAGCTCTTTCTTGAAGGTGTATAAAATTGAAACATCCCAGACAAAATTAAAATTGAAGGCAGATTTTGGGAAAACAATGAGGAGACGTGGAAGATGGCACGAGATGAGGCTAGTTTAAGTATTGTGTACTTTAAATTAGTAGGATTTAATTCCATGTCTAGCCGTAAATTTTTCAATTTCGGTTCGGTTTAATTTCGGTTCGATTTTGGTTCGGTTCGATTTTAAATCGGATAAAAAAGTCTAGTCTGTAATTTTTTTACACGTCATGTACACGTGTCAAGTTATGATTGGCTAAAAGTGACATCTCGCCAAACTTAACGTCCCCTAACGGACGAGGAACTAAGTAGTTCAAAAATTAACGTTTGAGGGACAATTTAATTCGATTTATGTTTGAAGGGACTAACTATTCAACAACGTTTAAAATAGGAACCAAACGGTTACTTTTGCCTATCCGAAAACATTAATAATTTAGTAACTTCATACCTACCATAAAAAATTACTCATGTTTTTGAGTGACATCTATGTAAGATTTAATTCGCATACTCGACTAGAAACAACTTGACACATCAATATTTTAAATAAAAATTCATGCTAAACATTCCCAAATTGACATGTACTTCTTCTAATAATATCATATATCTTGAATTGGATTGGATTTCCTATAACGATTGTATATCTCAACTTCTTTTCCATCATTTTTATTTAGATCAATGGCTAGATGGAACGTTAAGAAGTTAATTTGTTCTTGTTTGATTATAAACTATTGATCGTGCCAAGAGCTATGTTGAATCCATGATTAACGGGACCATGATCATTTTCTAACATACATTTTGGAATTAAGAATTTGTTGTCGTAAAGGTATATTATCCGTGATGAGGCTCATGCCTCGTCCCTTGATGGATCAATTACAAGTGTTACATTCATCATTAAACCTAATTAATTTTGGATTGTATGTTAAGTATGTTAGTACAACTCTCCGTTCACAATATGCGATTTCACGTATTAGGCTAATGCTAATTAAATTAATATTATTTTATATAAAACTTATATATATGCTTCATATATTATCAAAATATCATAGAATGATCAAATAATTTTATATAACTAGAATTTTTTGCGTTAATAGTCCCCCTAAAATATATTTAATTTTTTTAATTTGTTCAATTTGTTCCCAAATCAACATCCGACACATGGCGTTTTAATTAGGAATCAAGTTTTTGAGTTTAATTAGGAATCAAGTTATAATTTTAAGTCAATATTTTTTTTCCTATTCTATTTAAGAAATCAAAACACAATACAATAATGATTCCTAATAAAATTCTACCAATTACTTATTCCTAATCATATGAGATTCATATTCTCTTTTATCTTTGCTTTACGAGTATATATATAGCTTATATGTACCATACTAAATTCACACCCGTAAGAACAAAAGTTTCCCGTACGATTTTCTTTTGCGAAACTAGCTTTGTTTTTTTTCAAAAAGAAACTTCGGTAGGGATTTTTTTTCCTCATCAATACAACTACTAATTATCTAATTAATTAATAAAAGCTTTGTTTTTTTTTATTGTGATCGATGGGTTTTTTTTTACTTAGGAGAAGTTTTGTTTTGTTTTTATTGTGATCGATTTTTTTTCCCACCATAATAACATTTTGTTATTGTGTAATCAACGAAATTATATTGAAATAATTATCTTTTTGATCTTTTGATTATAGATCGTTTTATCGTAGGATGGCGTCAAATTCTTATAGAGAATAGCGAGACTTTTTCAATTTTCAATTTGTTTCAATTTGTTCCAATTGTAAATTCAATTGCAAATTTTATTATCAAATCAAAATCAAAATTCGATACATGGTGATTTATTGATGAATAGTAATTTGACTCATGTATTTTTGAATTTGAGTTTAATTAGGTTTTAAGTTATAATTTTAAGTCAATGATATTATATTTTTTTCTATTTTAATTAGAAAATCAAAACACAATAAAAACATAATGATTCCTAATAAAATTTCTACCAATTAATTTTTTCTGATATAATAATTTTATTCCTAATCAATTTCCTATCTATTATTTAAAAAATTATTCCTAATAAAATTAAAATACACTATATATATTTTAATTTTCTTATTAAATAATTTTTATTAATTAAAATTCATTATATTCTTTTTTCTATTCCTAATTAAAACGGACATGTGTTCTTTTTCTCTATTTAAACTGGCATATTATTAAAAGAATTATTCCTAATAGAAATTATAATATATATTATTCAAATGGACATATTATTAAAAAAATTATTCCTAATAAAATTACAATATATATTATTTTTTAGTTTTTTTATTAAGCTATTGTTAATTAAAACGGGCATATCCGATTTTTTTCAAACAATTAATCATTTTTTCTAATTAAAATTCATTATATTCATTTTCCTATTCATAATTAAAACGGGCATATATTCCTTTTTCCTATTCAAACGGACATATTATTAAAAAAATATTTCTAATCAAAGTATAATATATATTAGTTTCTTTCTAATTTTTTATTAAACTATTAATCTTAATAAAAATTCACTATAATTTTTTTCCTATTCTTAATTAAAACGGGCATATATTCCTTTTCCTATTCAAACTGACATATTATTAAAAAATATTTCTAATCAAAGTATAATATATATTATTTTCTTTCTAACTTTTTATTAAACTATTAATCCTAATAAAAATCCACTATAATTTTTTTCCTATTCTTAATTAAAATGAACATATCTTATATTTCGGCAAAAGAACTGTCATTGGTCCCTATTTTAAACGTTTTTGAATTGGTTAGTCCCTCCAAACATAAATCGAACTAAATTGTCCCTCAAACGTTAACTTTTGAACTACTTAGTCCCTCGTCCGTTAGTGGACGTTAAGTTTGGCCGAGTTGTCACTTTTAGCCAATCATAACTTCGACACGTGTACATGACGTGTAAAAAATTACAGCTAGACTTTCTTATCCCGGTTTAAAATCGAACCGGACCGAAATCGAACCGAAATTAAACCGAAACTAAAATGAGGATTAGACTGAAATAAACATGAATATGTAGGGACCTGTTCGTCATATCACCAAAGTATCATCTTCTTCCTCACTTTCGTCGTCCCGAATCCCGATCTACCTTCTCGTGCCGACGCCGGATCCGCCGTCGCTCCGTGTAAGGACACTCGTCCATCATCGACCACGGCACGATCGATCACGTCTTCCACTGAACTACCGATCGCCGCGTTGCTCCACTCTTCTCCTTCCATCCTGTACTCGCCACTCGTCGTCAATTTCGATTTCTTAACACTATTACCGTTATCGCCGATCTCGGCTCTATCTTTCTTCTTCTCGACGAGGGTGTTTTTATACGACTTTTATCTATGCTCCTTATTGAGTAGGATAGTATGAGGTCTTTACAGTCCCATCAACAGTGACCACATCGATGAGACAAAGCAAACTTGTCAACAATATATATACCGGTGTACATAATCCTAATTAGGTATCTCGTATATCTACATGTGGAAATGTTTTTTTTCCTTCCCTTTTTCTCAACAATGACAGCTTTTCTCATGACTTGTATTCATTCACATGCTAATTTCTTCTTACACGAAACCTGCTATAAATTCAATCTGTTTTGGCTTGTCTTTTACTCGTCTCTTGATATCTCTCTCTCTCTCCGATATTCAATTTTTTTTAGAATTAAAGATTAAAGATGAATGCATTAGCCGCAACAAACAGAAACTTTAAACTAGCAAGCACGTCTACTGGGGCTCGATTCAAAGCTCGAGAAGAGCTTATTGATTCCGTTGTAGAAATAAAGGTGAGTTTACATTCTCTTCGTTAATTTGTTTTTTTGAATATTTTGGAAGACGTGATCGATCGTGTCGTGGTCGATGATGGACGAGTGTCTTAGACGGAGTAGCGGTGATCCGGCGGCCTACTGAGAAGGTAGATCGGGATTCGGGACGACGAAAGTGAGGAAGAAGATGATACTTTGGTGATATGACGAACAGGTCCCTACATATTCATGTTTATTTCAGTCTAATCCTCATTTTAGTTTCGGTTTAATTTCGGTTCGATTTCGGTCCGGTTCGATTTTAAACCGGGATAAGAAAGTCTAGCTGTAATTTTTTTACACGTCATGTACACGTGTCAAGTTATGATTGGCTAAAAGTGACACATCGGCCAAACTTAACGTCCCTAACGGACGAGGGACTAAGTAGTTCAAAAGTTAACGTTTGAGGGACAATTTAGTTCGATTTATGTTTGGAGGGACTAACCAGTTCAACAACGTTTAAAATAGGGACCAAATGGTTACTTTTGCCCTTATATTTCAAACAATAGGAAAAACTCGTATTGATTGATTAGATACAATTATAAATTTTATTATCAAATCAAATCTTGATATGTAATTTTACTTTTCTAGTGTATATTATAACAGATCATAGATTTTCAAATAAATTCAAAATAATTATAATTGATATAAAGTTAAAATATTTCCCTTTTGATATAATATTTGACATATATTTAATAATATTTAATACAAATAATTATTATATGATATATTTAAATTATTAATTTTTAAAAGTACGACATTTTCGTCCCAACGGACCAGAGCCTTACTTGACTAGTTGATATCAAAATTCATATTATGCTAATCGTTAACAGATCCCCTAAAAAACTATTTGACTTAATATTGTGTTTGTCCCAAATTGCATATCAAATTTCATTCTATGCTAATCGATATTTAATTAGGACATAATGTTGTGGGCAATATTGACGACCGCGACTTCATCTCATAAGCCCTACAAATCATTTTTGTAGGGCATAAATGTTTACTTTTTGAATGAGCATCACGCCAGCTTATTCACATAGCGTCTCATATATATAGATATATTATGACTCTTCATTCTTTTCAACTTCAATTCATGATTTAGTAGTAAAATTCCTACTATTTCTCGATCCTTTAACAAAAACATGAAAGATATTGACGATAAATGCAGAGAAGTGGAAAGAGAATTCACGTTCATATTTCAAATTATATCGAACCAACAATTTATCAGAATTATTTGTATTTTTCTTATCCTCCTCCATTTTCAATTGAACTTTTACTGTTCTAATTATCGTAAATACATTCACCTAGCTATTTTGATTTAGTTTGGCGATGAAATAGTTTGAATAGCTAACAAAGTACTTTATGTTTTTCTTATCTAATACTATAAGTTATTTAGTTCAATCTCTACTCCTATAAATTGATACAGGGAAGCTGGTCGAGGCGGAAGGCAGTACGTGCTTGCAAGGCGACCACAGCTGCAACCTGCTCCAACAACAATGAACCAAACCAGGGGATCATGAAAGTAAGCTCACTGAACTGCAATTTATTGGATCTTTCTGTTCTCGTATCCGGTATCCTCCCATTAATTATTTATCGTATAATTAATTAAGATTTGCAATTTGATTTTTCCACTGCCACCAGGGACCTTTTGTTTTCCAGAGGAGGGAGGACTACGTTGGAACATTTGTAGTCAAGGATTTCGAGTGGGAAACATTTATGGGGAAGGTTCAGATCCTGAACTCCAGGGCAATGGAGAACTTATAAGGTTTATAACTAAGACCAGAATACATATATAATTAATTCTTTAGTTTGCATTTAGTATATCTTTGAAAATATAAAATCTTAACTTAATATAACCTTACTTTGTCGACCCTTTTAATTTTGCAGATTGAGTACGACAATGGAGTAGTCGAAATAGTGGATAAGAAGGAGTATGATTCACTTTCTGCTCCGACTGAGTTGATCTCTGACTACATCAAGCTGGATGACAATCCAGTATGTAATTATGTATCCATTATTTAATTTGTAATGTTACATATTTCTTGCCTTAATATTATAATTAATATTCCATCCGTCTCTCTCAATCATGTTTTTTTAAAAAATTTTATTTTGTTTCAAAATAAATAACTCTCATATATAATTTAGATTAAAATATATTGTATTTTTGTTGTTATTTTTGTTATGTGTGTCAATATCTTAAAAAGATGTATTGAGACATCAGTTTATATAGTTTTTTGCTTTATCATTAATCACTGTTATCGTTTGAATGATATGTCTACTTCACTTGATCAATAGATATCCTGCAGCTACCAATAAGAGAGCTAAAATCGAAGAGGGCAGCTCACAACTGAAGCAAACCTCTCTACAAATCAACGAGAGACAAAGATGATCAGCCAGAACAAACAAGGTTTGGCAAAAATATAATTAAGATATGTATAGTTTCAGTTTGACGACAAACAAAATAGTTTATTTAGTTAAATTATGTGGTTACTTGCAGTTAATTACAGGTTGGTTTAGATATAATGAAATATCTTCTTCTGTTTTCCTTCACTGTATGCAGGCTCATTGTTCAGTGCGTATAGGCTAGCTATAAGAGAGCAAGGTGTGGGACGACAACGAAGAATGATTAATAGTACTTTAATACTGTATTGGATAATTTGTTTGAATTTCTAGAGTACCTGAAGTTACTAAAACATCAAATTCTATTTGAATGTTGTCTTTTTAATTGTGTCATTAGTATTTTGTCATTCAAATGTATGAAACAATTTGTGTCCCGAGCTAGCATTTGAAAAATTGAAGTTCATGCAAGAAAGAACGAGAAGGCTCTCAAGGTTTATGTTTATCCATGATTTCATATTCTTATTATTCTGTAATGTATACATTGGGAAATTCATTTGCCAATTTTGTTTTGCTCTTGTAGTCTGTATAAAATACCAGCTATTAAGTCATAGTAAGAAATAAAATATAACCAGTCTTGTCATTGTATTTGTATTTCCATATAAATTAGAGGGAGCATTCAAATGAGAACAGCAGCAGCTTGATAAGTCTCATAATGTGAATTATCATTTTAGAATGACTACCCAAAGTTGATGTAATTTTATTGAAGTCTTCTAATCAAAGTTGATAGAACATCGTCATCATTTTATAACCTTACTGGTAGTCGGTTACGATCAAAGTTTCTATTCTCCCAATAAATATATTTTTGATAAATCAAATCATCTCTCGATAGTTAATATCGTACGTATATCGATACATTTAATATTTTGTTATACTAAATTTTGTGAATCGAAAGGGATTTTCACAAGCTAAAGGAAAGTCGAAAAATACGTACCTTTTTATGATTCAAACAAACCAATCTAGGATTAAATGAATCATAATTAACAAGGAAATATTTCGAAACGAAATTAGATAACATACTACTTCAAAAATAAATAGATAACGTACAAGATTTAAATTATAAAAACTATAAGAATAAGGGTATATTTGTTTGTAACAAAATAGTTTAAGATGAAAAGTTATACATAAACCTTCTAAAACCCCCATTTTCAAGCTCTTTCACTGTACTCGTGTCTCAGTAATGGCAGCCATGAAGCTCCTGCTTAATCAAGCACGCCGTCACGGCCTCACCGCCGCCTCCAGTGAAACCCCACTCTCCGCTGAGATCGCTCGCCAAATCTCTTCCACCGAATCCAACTCCCGACCCGAATCCGAACCAGACGTGAATCGCAACCCGTATCCGATCCAACCGGTCTCCTATGGCAATCAGACCGAAAGAAGAGACCGAAAACCTCTCCACGACAAGCTCCTCAATCGGCGACACAGCATTCGAGTCCGAGAATCCTCCACGGGCCGAGCCTGGACTCGGGAGGAAATCCGATACTTGAAGGACTCGCCGACGGCGTCCATCTCTCCTGTGTCGTATCCGACCCGAGTCGCTCCTCTACCCGAGGACAGGGACGAGGCGACGGCGATGAAGGAGAGGGAGGATATGGAGAGGGAGACTCGGAGAATGAGTCGGAGGCAAGGTGGAAGCTAGCTAGAATGGCGCAGCAGGAGGAAGCGGAAAAGGTTCCTTTCCTAATCTGATGACAGTCGAAAAGAAGGGAGAAGAAAGCTCCTTTGGAATTGAATGAGGTTCTTAAGCAAGTCAAGGTCAGTGTATTTGTGTCCGTGTTGTTAACTATACTTAATTAATGCTCGATTGTTGATTAGCATTAGCTTCAAGATTCTATAAAGCTTCGAAAGCTTGCAGTTTTGTGCAGTTGGTGTGATCTTGTTTTGTCATTGGATTCGGTAGAGGATACAAATTGCAAAGTACCATACACATTCTCATTAGGATTCTTCTGTAAAGTGAGCTAGTTGTGTTTTTGATGGAGGTAAAAAGTACTGACAATAAAATTTTTTGTGTGTTGATCTCTCAACTTTCAAGACTTTTTTCTTTTTCCCTTCAGTGATGACATTTGTCTATTCTCAGTAGCATTGTTTTGGCTGAGTTGTATACCGAAATTAGAAGTATTGAATTATAGAAATCTTGTCTGCTCAAGTGTAAATCAATTATCTTTTCAAAATTCCTGGGTTTTCTTGTTTCTAAACTGAAAAACGTTCCCTTGTACTTGTCTTTTCTATTCAAGACAATGTTTATGTGTCTCGTTTTGCCATTTTCTTCCCTCTGTTTCTAGGCCCCTCTTAAAGTTTCTCTCACATTTTTATCCTGACCGCCTAAGGCTGGTTCCATTGGCACACCTTTCTATTGCATACCTCATATTTGTCGATCCAGATAATACATTTCGAGACTCAGGGTTGAGACTAATTAGTATTATTCAAAGCATCTGTATTTTATAGCATCTCATCTTTTTATTACACCTATTTCCTTTTATTTGTCTTATGGTTTGAAATATGTAAATGGCTGGACAGATGAATTAAGAAATAATATAGAACTAGGAAGTATTACTCCTTTGTGTTATGCTGTACAACTGGACCACAGAACTATTCCATTGAGTCTCAAGAACTAAGACTATATAAGCTTATGCTATGATATCGGGATGATCTCAATTCTATAGTTGTCGGTGTTCGGATCCTCAAAATCAAAAAAAGTTGTCGGGTGTTCTCTACCAGCTTTAGATGTATGCGTGTTTTTCCTGAATCACATTTGCTGTGTTATATTTATCTAAATAAGTGTCCATCCAATGCTCTGTTAGTGAAGTTATGCATCTACTAAGAAATGGCCCCAAGATATATGTCTTCAGTCTTCGTTACAATTTTCTCTGCTGAGGCTTTACAACCTCAGAATGCTTAATTTTCGCTCATTATGTCTAGTATTTTTCAGGCTAATGCCAAGGCACAGTTTGATGAGACTGTGAGAAGCTCATGTGAGACTGGGGATTGTCTAAAACAGATCTGATCTGGTAGATTTTTCCTGTCCCTCTCTCACGCACACGCACATCCTTTTGTATTTCTCATTGTGACTTTGAAATGCAGATTGTTCTGGTACAATTACACTACCCTATGAGCCAGTAAGGTGATATTTTAGTAATGTTCTATTGTTATGGCATTTATTTTGTACTCCCTCCATACCACAATACAAGCAGTTTTGGAGCTTACTTTTTGTATCACTATACAATATTCTGTTCCATGTTTTTTATGAAAAAAACTTTTGGCTTTTCCCATTTTACCCCTTTTCATTGCTAGACTACGGAGTATTTGAGTTAACTAATACCCCTTGTTTTTTCACAGGGCTGCCCGAGTAGAAGTTAATTTTGCTGCGGAAGGATCGGATGCGGATGAGGCTGTAGAGCAGCAGGAGCTGATATTGTGTGGTGGAGTTGAACTTATCGAAATAAATTGTGAGCAATGAACCAAAAATATCTTTAAGTCATTCTCATTATTTGGCATCCTGATAAAAGAAGAAAATAAAAAAGGTTATCATGTCTCATGAACTGCAGAAACTGGCTAAAATCAATTTCGACAAGTGTTTCACAACCCAGCAATTTATGCCCACGCGTTTTCAGGTTTGGGAAATTGTGAAAGCTTTGCATGTGTTAGAATTCTGATTATTGGCAAGTTTTTCTCAATGTGGCTCGTTCTATGTTCTGCAGATATCAAAGATACTAAATAAGCATGGTTTGATGCCAAACCCCAAAGTAAGTGTGTCATGTCGGTTTGCCTTTGAAGATAAGAGTGTCTTAACAGTCTCATTATTGTACTGATACGATGTCATTTTATAGCTAGGTACTGTAACCAGCAACTTCTCGAGGGCAGTGAAAGATGCACAACAGAATCAGGTTGAATTCAAAATGGACAAATCAGCAATTGTGCATGTAGGACTTGGAAAGGTACCAATATTGCACAACAAATTGTGAGGCTTAATTTTTTTATATGTGTTTTGTACTCTAGATTCATTCTTTATATTATTGTACTGTATCACATGATAAGTTTTACCGAAGCTGCCTTACGTGAAAACATTGCTGCGTTCATGAATGCCCTTTTGCAAGCAAAACCTGCCGGCTTAAAAGAAGGAGTGAGCAACACCTTTCACTCTGTTTTTGATTTCCTAGTCTTTAGCTGAAATGTATTGAATAAAAAATTCATCTTTACATTAACTTATAGTTAAGGAATTACCAACAATGTCGACCAACATATTTTCCATATTTCTCTAATAGTAATTTCTCCTTGCAGCTTCCAAATATGCTGGCTATGTCAATGCCTTCCATATATGCACCACGGTAAGTAACAAATACTTTTGTGCATAATCAGAACTTAAGTTTTCTTTTTTTTTTGATAGCCGAACTTAAGTTATTGGTATATACTACTACATTAAACTTGATCTGAATGTATTCATCCTGTTTCTGCATAACTTTCGATTGAAACTATCTTTTTGTATTAATATGAGATCCATAGCTTAGAGCGTTGCATATATGTATGTATGATTGTAATTTTCTCCATGGTTGCGATTTCAGATGGGTCCTGGATTTCCCGTATCAATACAATCATTATCCAAAGCTGTAGAACAATACAACAAGACGGTACTTAATTGATGTGCCAGAGCGACAACTTCAGCATCAAGGGTGGCTCACCTATTCGGAGGAGAATTTGTTGGACTCAGAGATTTTGTTCTAAAATTTAATGTTTTTCCTCCAGATTGTGAAACAATATTAGATTACTTTTTTGATTCATTTAATCTTTTTTGAGATAATTGTTGATCTAAAATAAGATTGTACATTTTCCAAAGATTTGATCTGTAGTTACAATGAACATGTTGAACTTTGCATAAAATCAACTGATATGAAATTTGAAGAGATGTAATATGCAAATTAAATTCACTTTAATAACCTTTTATACCCTTTGAGGTGCCTTTAGCCTCAGTTCTTCGTCTCCTCCATTCATTTTGATTCAAAATATATAATATAAATAACTGAACGAGACAATTCATGATGACACGAAAATAGAACGGATTTTTAATTTAAATTAAAAGGACAATTCCATACGTATATTAAAGCACAGGGACTTGTGTGCAAAATGTCAGTGCCACCGCGCCACAAATGACAAAATGTACAAAACATCGAAACAGTAACGCCTATTGTTTCAAGACACAAACAAACACTTTGAAAACTCTCTCCTTCTCGAACTCCGAAAAACACTTCTCTCTCTCTCTCTTCCATGATCTTTCCTCCTCCTCCATTGTGTTTATTTAGGGTTTTGAGTTTTTGAATCTAACATTTCTTAAAGGAAGTTAAGAAATGGAAGCAGATGATGATTATAGTAACAGAAGAAAAGAGGCGAATCGCACTTGTGGCCATTGTGGTTTTAGCTTCTCTGGCTGTTGCATCTCTGTTCGTGGCGTTTAGCTACTACTGCTACATTCGCAACAAACTCTCCAAGCGCAACAAAAAAAGTAAGTCACATTTTCCTTCGAATGGGGTTTCTCTGCTTGGTTAGTGAGAAAACTTTGGCAGACTCTGAGAAAAAAATTGGAACTTTGTCTATTTTTAAGTTATTTGGTAATGACCCCGAACCTGAAAATTGCTTCCCTGTTACCACATTGAGGTTCCAACTTTGTTAAATTAAGTCGAAATGAAAATAAAAATTAAAAATGGCTGTAAGAATTCAGAAAATGTGGTAACCTTTAACTTAAATTTGTGAGCTTTAAGTTTAATGTGTAGTTTTTAAGGTTGTAATTGTTCATTGCATGGTGATATAGGCAGTTTTAATTCAGAGGAAAAGAATCAGTCCGGAAATTTGCAAGTGGCTACTGAGAATGGTCTTCAAGTGTTCTCATTCAAGCAGCTACAATCAGCTACTGGAGGTTTCAGCAAGTCTAATGTGGTTGGTCATGGTGGGTTCGGTTCAGTTTACCGAGGAGTGCTCAATGACGGAAGGAAAGTGGCAATTAAATTGATGGACCAGGGAGGAAGGCAGGGTGAAGAAGAATTCAAAATGGAGGTTTTGGTTTTTGTCTCTTTGTTTGTTGTTTAATGTTTCCATTTAAAAGCTACAAAAACAAAATCTTTTGAAAATATCTGCCTTCTTATAATTAAATACCATTTTTTCATTTATTGTTGTTGTGCGAAATTCTTATCAAGTAGAATTGAAGAATAGAATGTTAAAATTTTCTTCTTTAGGATTTTGTTGGGTTGTTTTGATGATTATACAATGCATATTTTCTTAATAGGTAGAGTTGTTGGGTCGGCTGCGGTCCCCATTCTTGTTGGCTTTGCTTGGGTACTGCTCAGATAGTCATCGGAAATTGCTTGTTTATGAGTTCATGGCAAATGGTGGCCTTCAGGAGCATTTATATCCCAACCTTGGTAATTAAAGAACAGTAATTCCTTCTTGTATTTAGTAGATTTGAATTTGCATTGAGAATTATGTGAAAGCTTAGAATAGAAACAGGGAGTATCTCTCAGAGAAGAAGTAAATTTACTGCTTTTTTTTTAATTATCGCATGTACATTGCAAACTTGCTTCTGATTTATCATTTGTATATAACCTTCGAAATTGAAAAGAAATTTATGGCCTTTTTTTTGGTAAAATTGTCGGACTTGTGTGTACAAGCATTTTCATTGTCAAACACTTATATTTTGAATTTGCATTCAGAATTATGTGAAAGCTTAGAATAGAAATGGGGAGTATCTCTCAGAGACGAAGTAAATTTACTGCTTCTTTTAATTTTGAAGTTTTCTTTGCTCTGAGCGTTTAAGTACATATCTTTGCAGGGTCTAATGTGCTCTCCTTACAATTGGATTGGGAAACACGATTGCGTATAGCTCTAGAAGCTGCTAAGGGCTTGGAATATCTTCATGAACACGTTAGTCCACCCGTCATCCATAGGGATTTCAAGAGTAGCAATATCCTCCTGGACAAAAACTTCCATGCCAAGGTTTCTGATTTTGGATTGGCTAAGCTTGGGTCGGACAAAGCTGGTGGGCATGTTTCAACTCGTGTGCTGGGAACGCAAGGATATGTTGCTCCAGAGTCGGTCTTTCCTTCTATATAAGATTGGGATAATACAGTTTTAGATCCTTTATTGTTAGGGAAAATCTGAACTTAGCTACTTTCGTTTTTCAAGGTCTGAAATGGTCCCTTTGGTAAAAAGTAAAAACGCCTAAAAATCCAAAAAAAATCCAAGATAGGGACTAATTTTTGGCTTGTTCAAAATGTAGGATAAGTATTCATTTTTCCTAAAACATATTGCCTTTCATGTATGTATGTATGTTCTGAATTTTGAAATCTCCAAATGATTTGGATTTGTTTATGATCCAGGTATGCATTGACTGGGCACCTGACTACAAAATCAGATGTGTATAGTTATGGAGTTGTCCTCTTGGAGTTGCTTACAGGAAGGGTTCCGGTTGATGCGAAGAGACCTTCTGGAGAGGGCGTTCTTGTCTCATGGGTATGAAATTTTCTCTTTACTCCATGCCACTCATTGAAGTTAACTTTGTAGTGTACAATTTCTCATTTCGGCTTAATTACTTTCTGTGTGGACAAAGGCATTGCCTTTATTGACGGACAGGGAGCATGTTCTTGAAATAATGGATCCGGCTCTGGAAGGCCAGTATTCAACGAAAGAGGTGGTTCAGGTGGCAGCAATCGCTGCAATGTGTGTTCAGCCGGAGGCAGATTATCGACCGTTAATGGCCGATGTCGTGCAGTCGCTGATGCCACTGGTTAAAACTCAGAGGTCTACTATGAAATCTCCCACACCATCATCAGACTCCAATAAAGCTAATTAGTTAGTGTGTAAAATCTAAAACACCTCTAATTATCATGATTACCTGTTTATTCGTTTAACAGAGATTAGTGTTATTGTCGTGACTGCTAGTTAAAGTCAATATTTTAAGAAATTTGCTGGGGATTTGATATAATGAAATGCTTACGTTTTGTTTTGATCTCTCGTTCAACAGCAAATGGTACTATAGTTTTCATATTGCAGTCAAGATTTCTGAAATGGATGAACAAGACATATAAAAAAGAAAAAAAGTTTTTATACTATAGTTTTCATTCAATTATTTCTTATTGAAAAAGAAGATACTTGTTTTATTTAGCAAATGATATTAAAACTTGGTTGTGCATGGCTTATCCCAGTTACACCACATCAATATTTACGCCATTGTGAGTATTGGTCAAGAAAATAGCTGATCAGTTAGTTATCGTCCACTTGCATATTTTTGTACCACAATAGTGTAGAAAATTGTCCCTTGATCGCTACTAAACGATTTGAAATGAACATGTCGATATCGATGGTTTTCTATGTCGTTTGGTACCATAAATCACAATAATAACCTTTAGTTCTGAAGAAGTCCTCTCTGACTTTATAATCGTAAAATTGTCCAAATTTTGTAAGTGAATGAAGTTTAGCATCATTGGTACAATTGAAATCTAATTGCTCGCGATGTGTGAAGTTATTAACGATTTGAACGTGATATGTTGCAAACCATTTATATCCAGAAGAGAGATAAATCATGAATGCAAACAAAAGGAAAATTTGTAGGATGAACAAGATAGTAGGCTCCTCATTTTGAAAGCAAAAAATGGGGGAGTTGATTAACAATGACAGCTCTAGATTTTAAAATATAGCAAGAAATATTATGAACCTTCTGTTGAATGCTAGATTAGTTGGTATTTATAGATGCTTTACTAGTGCTATTCTAAATTCACATAATATTGCATCAAAAAATACTCTTTAATTTAGTCAAAGAAACAAAATAATATGCTTGACTACATATGTAATTACATACTTACACTAAGTAAATATTAGTCGTTTTGATTTTTAAATTCATTTAATTTTTAATTTTTATTTTTAAAATTTGATCTCATTTAAATTTAAATGTATCTAAAGGTAGTATTTTTGACCAGATGCATATATACTTCAAAAATAAATGGAGTCTAAGATTTTCTTTTCAATTTTTTTTTCTTTTTGAAGATTACAACATTGTATACTTTCCATAAATAATATTGGCACATCAATATATTTTACATACATAAATTTGGGGCCAGGATTGTGGAGAGCAACCATTGTGTAAAATGAATCTCCAATTTTGGTAAAAAAGGTACGATTTTTTTAAGATCTGTCTGTAATAAGACGGAAAGACATCTCAAACATACAACAAATGCACCCTATCCTACCGGTAATTAAACTCTAATCCACAAGCTATAACTACGATATATACAAGCAAAATCAATACACATATGAGTAATACATATTTTTATGCATGCAGATTAATGTTAATGTTATTGCTGGAGGTGGGCTAGACTATCAACCTGGGAAAATGAGAGTTAGAATATTTTATGTGATTATTTAGAAAATATATATTTATGTGAGTGATGGGGTGTTTAATTTCTAGCTCTATACGTCAACATTTCTCAAAAAATGAAAAAATAAAATAAAAAATAACCGTACAAGGGTCTAAATCCACTAAATGATCATTTAGTCTAAATCCAACTATAATTAGAAGTTGACAGATTTACTCTTTTAATTGTATTTTATGTATTTTATCTACACATACTATAAAAATGGAAAAAAATAATTAAAAAATAATCAAAATCACAGTCAATACTATAGTGTTTTTCTTCTCCAGTTCTTTACTCCATTTTCCCACTGTATTCACTAACAGTATACAACAATAAAAAAAAATCACTATAATTAAAACTAAACTAACAAATGATCACTAACAGTATCCATTTTCTTTTATTAGCCGAGTTGATGTCTTCCTTTTTACGAAGTTCCATAGGAATGTTTTTCTTATTTTTATAGGTACCTTTTCTGTCACATTCAATACGAATATATCTAATTTTTTCTAAAATTCTTGATTGTAATTGCATAACTTTTCTTGAAATAAAATACTTTCACTTGATTAATAAGTTTTTCTCTAGTTTTAAATGTCATATTAGACATTTGGATATCTCCATTCGTCATATATATTGAACAATCTTCCTCTGCATAATTCTAAACAAATACAAACACATTTAGTTTCTAAATTAGCCTTAAACAGTTAAAATTTGAATATAAATCAATAGAAACCCTTCTCAACTACAATTCTATATGTGAAAACTACTAAAACTACAATTCTCAGTGAAACAAGAGCACACATGTGACATGTCTGGTTTTTAAGTTAGACTTGACGGTAAAACTTGTATACAAATCAATCGATTGAAATTCTGGATTAACAAACGATGATAATTCTATATGTGATTAATAAATAACACTTAATAATATTTAAATTAAATAAAAAAACCAGATTTTAGTAGCAAGTTATACCTAGCTTCGATGGAGCACCGACTGCACTGAGAAGAAGACAAAGAAATTTTAGAGTTAGTTGACTTTTTAAATTTTTTTTTTAAATTTTCTTTCCGTGTTTAATTGTCCAGTGTTTTACCGGTAAAACACGTAAATACAATTAAGAAGATAAATTTATCAGCATCTAATAATTATAGTGGATTTAGACTAAATTACAGTAGATTTAGACTCATCCTACAGAGGTCTGCGTATTATTTTACATAACATCGTACTACTTGCTATATATTGTATAAATGACAATGTAAAAATATTGTATATTATTGTTATGGAAAGACGTTGATGATAAGAGAGAGAGAGAAGGGCCAATTAATGGCATATTCTTGTTTAATAATTTTGATCGAATACATAACAATAATGAAGATTGTGATTCTGATATATGCATAATTTATATTACAACATTATTTTTTTTCATTTCACTTTTTAAAGTCAATGTGATTCATGTGGTCCGGTAATTGTCATTGTCGTTGGTTACTGAT
>JANIEQ010002081.1:0-25392 GCA_024708375.1 Oxalis stricta
AGAGAGAAAGCTATAAACTGTAAAGAGAAAGAGAAAAAAGAAGAAAAGAAAGATTAGCTGTAGCTATACCTGGTGGTTCTGATCGTAAGTAGCGGTGCTGTGGTGGTGTCACGGTGGTAACACTTTCTTCTGCTCTGACTGAATGACACTGTTTTTGTTATGAAATGCCTGGGAAAGACTGAAAATTAATGACCTGATTTCACTCTTTCATTAATCCGATGGGCTTCATTGATATAGCAACGTCAAACAAAATGGGCCCAATAAATTTTGAATCCAGTTTACTGTTTATGAAACTAAAATTGGATTCAGATCCTGAATCGGCCTGATACCGGTTCAGGAACCAATTACTAATTCCAAATAATCCAAGCGATTATGTCTCGCAGCATTCCCTATTTTTAGGATTTTATCTATTCCAGATCTTTTATGAGTAAAAAAAAAGTTGAAAAATGGAGAATTTTTTATTGTCCTCAAAATGAGCAAATACATTGAATAAATATATGAACTAAAATAAAAAATATAAAATATAGATATCTATCTAATTAATTCGATTTGTGAATTTAGATAGAGAGTCCAATAAAAATATATTACTCTGAGTAACTTACTCATATCAGTAGCATATTTTTATGCCGGTCTTATCAAAAAAAATAAAATTGGATTATTTTGGTAAATACATCCAACCAACTCCAATCTTTTTACTCATTAACGTTCTATAAAAAATTTTAGAAAAACTGTCAGCTCGGAACTCCAAAAACCTACAAGTACACCTTGGACTTATTAGCAAAATCGTACGTGAGTTCCAATTGGATGGAAAAATGTGTGGGTAATATGATAATTTGATAAACGTGTTTCACACATTTTTAAACAGGACACATGAAATTTCAGTGAAGTAATTTCTAGAAATTTGAAGAGTACATATTCAAGTGTCATTTATTATTCTAGTAGAAAAAGTTGTGTTATAAAAGCTTCAAAACTCATGATACACACAAGATAATCTTCTTGGCTCAAGTCAGACAATTAACACTAAAATTAGTCCATTCACTATAGAGAACCTTATGTTCACTTGTCGTGCTGTACAACTTTACAAAAATCGAGTCATGGTTAACCAAAAACTAACGAAAATATAAGAGAGGAGGAAAGGAAAGGTTCTCTCTCACAGGTCTTTCAGTCATGAGCAACTGTTCTAGTTCCTCCCTGCGCCGTTCTATCTCCTGCAGTTTCAAAGTACAATGCTAAATAAGCTGGAGGGAAACAAAAAAACAGATTATAAATTCAAAGTTCATAAAAATAAAAACCTCTTAGCTATGTCTAGAAACTCTCAAAATAGATTTATTCAAACACTTCTAAGTATATATGTGAAAGCATACCTCCAAGTCCTTGACTGCTTGCTCCTCTAGAAATCTCTCTCCGCTGGCGAGCACGTTTTCAGAAAGCCAATGCATAATATCCCTGATAAATAGCATCATTAAGTACTAAACATATTAGCTAGAAGTTGTATTTCAGAGTAAGAAATATTAGTCTTTGACGTGTCTTCTTTAATTGTAGTTGTTGAATAAAAGCTTAGAATCGGTGTGCTTATTTTTCACGAAGAGCTTTGATACACATAGAAGTGATTTTGATTGAAACGAGTAGATTTTCCATCTTACCGCAAAAGTATACACTACACCACATGCCATAAGCATATAGCTTGCAATATTTTGTAGAAGAACAAGATCCTTTTGGCTGGCAGAATAGTCAGGGAAGGCCCTTGTCATCACTGCTACTACGCTAAAGAAACAATCACCAGCCTTCTAAGAATTATAACCTAGACATTAATATCGATCGACACTCAGAAGATTGTTTAGGTTTAGCACAGAGAATGAAACAATATGAGACATACAATATCTGTAACATTCCTCTCGTCAGCCCAGAACTCCAAAACCTACAATTCATTAACAAAATCCAATGTGAGGTCGAATTCTTTGCCAGAAATTTGTCAGTTCAAAACAAACTTGAAGGCACATACTAAAGACTGAAACTTGGACTGACGGTTCTTAGGTTTCGAAGATGATGAGTTACGAAATTTCTTCTGCAATGATATGCTTTTCATTTTGCGAAAAAGATAGCATAAAGTCTTCCAATTTCTACACTACATTTTCTACACATATTTGCTTCAATGATCTAAGCACATAAGCAGATGCTACGAGTATTTGATGATAATTAGAGATCTATCGCAATTCCAAAATTTATAATCTCAATATTGTGAAAAGGAAAAAGAACGAAGGGGGTACGATAAGCTCAGAAATTATATACGTCAGATACGTTCTTGAATGATCTGAATAGCAGAGAGGACGTTGACAGCTATACAGAGTATGGCAGTAATAGAAGAGATGAAGTGAGCATCTCCACACCAACAGGAACGGATCACCTCTCGTCCTCCGCCGCACTCTCGGCTCTACATCCGTCGCCGCATCTCCTCCTCCGCCGTTTGTCGCCATATTTTTAAGCATTAAACTCTACTACTTGGAATTTGTATTTGAAATGAATTAACTAAATATATCTGTTCTTCCTTTGAAACTCTTCTCACTCCGATTAATTACATAAATATCATATCCGTTCTCAATACGCGGACACAATATACGCCTGCTGAGTGATGGTAGCAGAAATACAGAATATCGACAACACTAGTTGTCGATCTCACTAATTGGGATCACCTTCACTCAAACCATAATCGTAAACATCGTTTACGATTTTGTCCTCCGATTTTTTGCTCGGTTGTAAGTAGCTGGTCGTCGGATTTCCTGCATATTTCGCATAACCGACAACGTATTTTCGATCGGTACACTAAATTCCCTAACCCATGTTAACCTAAAATCGAAAATAAGGTTACCGATTTCGCTATTTTCACGCTGTCTGCTTCAACATACAAGACTCTAGCGCATCCTTCTCACTCACACTCACACCTGCTCGTCAAAGTTCAAAAACTAACTTTGCGAGTGACGGTTTTAGGAGTGGGGAAGCTCTGCCACGTGTCTCTTCCATTTCTTTATTTGGCTTGTATTAAAAAACTAAAAATAGAACCCGATCCAATTTTGTTACTCAGATTCGACTATCCGGTCTCGATATTACATTTCAATATGAACCGATTAGACTTTCCCAATCTTGAGGGACTCTTTCTTGTTGGGTTGTAATCGGTTGGTTTTGAATTACAGAAATCGAAACCGACTGCTGAATTAAATCGATTTTCAGGATATACAACCGATTTCCAGCATTTTCCCTTAATAAAAAGCGGCCCGGTCGAGAAAAAAACCAAAAGATCGAAATCAATAAAATAAAGAATCGAGTCGGTTCGTGTCTTGTCCGTGTCGTGTCGTGTCGTGTCGTGTCCTTCCACTCACAGATGTATATAAGGCCTGAACTCTCCGATTCGTCCACACAAGTCAAAGATTGAATCTCTGTCGTCTTCAACTAATCAACAAAAGGATGGAGAAAACCGAAGGAAATGGTGGGATTGAAGGAGATAAGAGCTTCAAAGATGGCTCAGTTTGTGGGTTTGACTCGCTTCACGAACTATTGAGCGCAAATCTTCAACCCCATGTCTTCAAGGTTTGATGATCTGTCTGTAGTATGTAATTGAATTTACTTTGAAATTCTGGATTTGGATTTCTTCTTCTATAATAAAAGTTCAGTTCATCGTTTTGTTAAGCTGGTGATTGTCGAATTCACAAGATAGAGATCGAATCTCACTATTCCCGTGGTGGGCAGGATAAAACATCCACGATCTCAGCATTACTTCAATTACATACTATTTTTTGCTACTTGGATTGAACAAACTTTCCTTTATCGTACAGGAAGTTAGCCGATTGCTTCTAGGATTGAATGGCGGAAATGGGCTTGGACTAATTCCTCTGCAGAATCTGCCAAAGCTCTGTCATCGGAGCATGATTTGACCTCAAGGTAGCTAATTTCTCCCACTTATTGTCAAAGCTCTGTCGCAGATGCATGGAATGATGTGCACATCAGCACATGGTGTTTTCTCTTTTCAATGGAAAATATGAAACAAGCTTCTTTTATAGCACTTTGAAATAATTAACATGGTGATGTAGTCTGATTGTGTCACTGTATTGGATTAATGATTGGGATTCATGATTTCGATGATATCATTTTGAGTATGAGTTAGATATCAGAGATGCTGTTCAGAGGATTTTTAATTCTGATTCTGAGAAGTGAGATTTGAATATATATTGGCTGTCCACAGTAATATATTAAGTGCCGATTTGTAATTTATTTCTTCTCAGATGTGAGCTGAGGAGTTTTATTTACTCATAAGTTGTCAAGTGATTAGTGGCAAACGTAGAGGGTATCTTCATGTTATTTACTTTGGCTGAACTTCCATTTCATTTTCAGGGTTTCAGCTTCTCCAGACAAGGAACAGTTGAGAGAGTCTCAGTGGTGAGGGTTGGTCTCATTCAGAATTCTATAGCACTTCCGACAACTGCGCCATTTTTAGATCAGAAGAGAGCCATCTTCCAGAAACTAGAACCCCTAATCAATTCTGCTGGTGCTTCAGGAGTCAACATATTGTGCTTGCAAGTATGGTTATACTATTTCTTTTTTAATTGGTAGTCATCTGTAGTATGAAACTCTTGAATAATTCCCAACAAAATTTTGATTCAGGAAGCATGGACAATGCCATTTGCCTTCTGCACACGGGAAAAGAGATAGGAGAATTCTGCAGAGCCTATTGATGGGGAATCTACACAATTTCTTCAAAATTTGCTAAGAAGTACAACATGGTTATTGTAAGTTCAATCCTGAGAGGGATGTTAATCATGGAGAAACAATTTGGAATACTGCCATTATAATTGGAAATCATGGGAACATAATCTGGAAAGCATCTGAAGGTAATTTCAAGTAGCTTTTGCTCATCCTCATAATTCTATCTCTCAATGTTAGGCTCCCTAGTTTCTCACATTTAGAGAAAATGACATTTTGCTGAACCATATACCTAGAGTTGGGGACTTCAATGAAAGCACTTACTATATGGAAGGAGATACTGGACATCCAGTTTTTGAGACAGCTTATGGAAAGATTGCAGTCAATATATGTCAGTGGGAGGCACCATCCTTTGAATTGGCTAGCTTTTGGCTTAAATGGAGTCTAGATTGTTTTTAACCTCTTCTGCTACTGTCGGTGAACTCAGCGAGCCTATGTGGCTCCATTGAGGTCATACTTTCTTTATCTCTCTGTCTACCAGTTGGTAGCGGTCATTATTTTATCATACAAAAATATTGAACTTTGTCCTCTTGTTTATTCTCATTTGTTGGAAATACTTGATGATTTTACAGGCTCGCAATGCTGCTAAATTGCTCACAGTTACTTTGTTGGATCAATGCAACGGCAGTTGGGTGACAGAAGTATTTCCAAACCCATTCACTGCCAGGGGACGGAAAGCCTCAGCACAGTGATTTTGTGCATTTCATGGTTCAAGCTGCATTTTTCAGCCTCGGATGCATCTTGCACGCCGTTTTTGTCTCGATGTAGAGATGGGTTGTTGATCTCCGACATGGATCTTAACCTCTGTAGACAACTTAAAGACAAGTGGGGTTTCCGGATGACTGGCCGTTATGAGATGTATCACAAGTTGTTTGGGCTGTACCTGAAACCAGGATTCCAGCCACAGGTCATATCCGATCCCTTGCTGCATAAGAAATCTTCCCAAACGTCTGAAGGATGAAAATAAACCCATCTTAATAATCTTTATTTGTGAAACTGTGAATAGTTCATTTATATTATCAATGAACTTTGAGATAGAATTAATAATTTGGAGTGATTTGAGCTTTGCTTTAATGAAAGTTTAATTGACATCCATTCTGTAACTTGCGCCTCTATTATTTTCCTTACATATTCTGAAATCAGCAAAGCCTAGTCTTCCATTTTAGCACAACCTCCATTTCATCATAGTTATGTTTTGAGTTTTAACATACGCATTGCAATTAATTAGATACATCGAAGGATATTTTTGTAAAAGAAAAAATAGCACAATCTTCTTTCAAATTAAACAAAACAATATGTATTGTTTAAAAAATATTTTTTAAAAAAATACTTTCAATTTTATTTATTAATTACATATACCACTAAAATTCAAAATATCAACTAAAATGAAGGGAGTATTTGGTATGGGAAAGGGTCAAGAAAAATTAATTTTTCATAAGCTAGCTAGGGACAGGAATTTTGATACAAACAAATTGTCGACTTCAAATTTCTTATGAACTAGTAAATTTCCAAGTTGTTCATATCTAATACAACTACTTTAGAGTCGAAGTCACATTGGTCGGACGAATTCAAACCCATAGAATAGAAAATAAAAAAAATCTTGTTTGCTCGGTGTCTAAAAAATTTTAAGGCAATAGTAAAAATAACATACACAAATTAAAAATTAATTTCACCAGATAAATAGGCAATAGCTGGGTTGTTTTCAATGGTTATGTAACACGAATGAAAGTGACGATTTTCGAATAATGCGTTAAGAAAACAGCCAACTTTCCAAATTCCAAGTTGAAATTATTTGGTCCTCAAATTAATATTAAGATCATATAGTATAATGTTTCAAATGAAGCTTTAGATGGCTTTAAAAAGAGGAAGATCTAGCCGCTCAAAGGCAAGGCAAAAGCGAGCTGAGAAGAAAAGAGCAGTCCCTAAAAAGGTTCATTGTGCACTGAAGAATCAAGTTCAGACGATTTTTCTTCTTGTTCTTTGAGGTAATAAAAGTTGGATTTTTTGGCTAGCCTCCCTTAGTCTTACCGTCCTCTATACCGTCATCACGTTCTATTAAATTTCCCATTGTCAATCTTGAAAATATATTCAGTACAGGGTGATTACTCCATGGACAACATGACCAATGACTTTCTAAAGGCTGTGAAAGATGGAAATCTTGAAGAATTTAGGAACATCATTGGGTACCAATGCATCGGCTCTTGAACTCATCAAGTCCTCTGAACAACACTCCCCTTCACATTGCTGCTAGATTTGGTCACACAAAGCATCATCCAGGAGACACTTGAGCGCCAAAGAGGTCTTTTTTGTTTGTCAAGAACCAAAACGGAGACACGCTAATGCATGTCGCTGACTAAAGCAGGGCAAGTAGAAGTAATGAAAATTTTCATCTGAGTGCATTAAGCAAGATAATAATAATAATGTCAGAGATGTTGAAAGTGGGAAATTGAAGAAGAGTCTGCAAGAGTCTGCTAATGCTAAGAGATAACGAGGGAAATACCTCTTTTCACGGGGCTGTCATTTTCTGTCACGTAAATGTTGCAGAGATGTTGTTAGGAGAATGTCCTGAATTAGCTATCACGACTAATAAAGCACGGTAGTCAGCGCTATCCATTACTGTTGAGGTAAAGTCTCATGAAATTCTCCGTATATTGGTAAGCCTCGAAGTTCCTGAACATTTGGGCATGGGCTATAGTTATGACCAGACCATCTTACATGGCACCATCTTAAGGAATGATATAGGTAAATCAAAATTTAGAAAGGTTACATGACCCATATATAAATGGTTGGTGACGGTTTATGGACCTTGACGAATTTTTTTCTTTCCGTGTCAAATTTTAGATTCTATGAAGAAAGTAATGCAAGAAATCCCAGAACTGGTCAGTAGGAAAGACAAGATGTTAAGAGGGCCTCTTCACTATGCTGCAGCAGCTGGTTATACAGAAATTGCCAATCGAGTTGCTTTCAGCAAGATGCTTCCGTGGCATATCAAGGTGACATATATGGCCAATCACCCATTCACATGGCTGCACGGTGTGGTCATCTTACAGTGCTCACTAAATTGCTTGAAGAAATGCCCAAGTACGATTGAGCTTGTGGACAGGAGAGGAGGGAATGTCATTCATTTGGCTGCTGCAAATGGAAAAAGGACATCATTGAATATGTACTGAAATTGCCGGAGGTAGACGACTTGGTTGATGCAAAAAATCACTTGGGAAAAACCTCTGCATTTCTGCAGCCAAATATTTGCAATATGAAGTGGTGAAGCTTCTCTTGAAGACCCTAGGGTGGATATATGTGCGATCGATATGGAAAGAAGATCAGCAATACAAACTGGCTAGCGAAGATTCATTGAGGTAGTTTACTTGTCTCCATATTTCCATAAATAATCCTTCGTAATTAAAATCATATATAATATGTATATTTGTGAATTGCAATTATTTTCCTAATTATTAATTAATCATCCTGGCTTGAACTCAAAAATTATGATGAATGATAAACATTTCTGCTACAAATTTGTAACACAAGCCAATTAATTTACAGTCAGAGATCATTTCGCTGAATGACCAAGAAGAATCTAGGACGACTAACAGCAGTCCTGGTCAGACCTCAAAGCAATCTTGTTACTACTGCTCCTAGTGAAAGAACGGAGTTTCTAAGAGTAATTTTTCTCTAACAACCTATGCTATAGTACAAATCAACTTTGATCATATCATATCCTAGTTTTTTATTGTTAGTATAGCATCAAAAAAAATATGATCAATCATGCAGAACCTAACGCTCAAGACCCTACATAGCAGCAAAGAATGAGAAAGTCCGAGATGTAGAAGGCATAATGGCAAATGCACCTTTCTAATAAAAGTGTCAGAAGCAGAAGAAGCGAAGAAATGGCCAAACCCTAATTCTGATAGCCACAGTGGTTGCCACATTCACGTTCACAGCTGGCATGACTATTCCTGGAGGGTTTAGAAGTTCGGTAGATAAACATATATAATGGCCAGGCAAGTCTAAGCAGCAACGTCTTCTTTCAATTGTTCGTCGTCTTCGACGCCATTGCAATGTCTTTGTCGATGAGTGTTTCTGTCTGTGGTGTTCTGGTCACTTTGGTGGACAGAAGATAACTGGTTCCACTATAATCTACAGTGTTGGCTCTGCAAATGGCCTGGTTCTCCTCTTGTCAATGGGCGCTAGCCTTGCATTTTCGGACTGGTTGCGGTATTATCCCAAACTGTGTGGCTCATAACAGTGGTTGGGGTCATTGTAGGCATCTCTCTGTATCATCTTCCTCCTATTCTTCTTCTCTTAGGTTGATTTTCACTTTTCCGTCGGTTCTTGTCTTTCTCTCCAACAATGATTTTTCGGCATTCGAAGCAAAATATTCAAGGTTTTCATTAAGAGGATGACCATGGATTATTAATTACATTGTAAATCATTTCACGTATCATACAGTCTTTATGCAAATTGAAGCTGAAGTTAGACGCTGCAGAGAATGAACAATATTCAGACATGTTTTTAGACTTTTTGTAGTCGATTTGTTAAATTCCAGATTTTATAGGGACCAGTTTGATTGAAAGAGGGGAGAGAAAGAGAGAGAAGAGGAAAAAAAAAAAAAAAAAAAAAAAAAAAAAAAAAAGAAAAAGAAAAGAAGAAAATAGAAAAAAAATAAAAGAGAAAAGGAAAAAAGGAAAAAAAAAGGAAAGAAAAAAAAAAGGAGAAGATAATAAGGGGAGAAGAGGGAAATAAAAAGAAGAAAAAAAAAAAAGAAAGAGAAAAAAAGAAGAGGGAGAAGAAAGAGAAGAGAAGAGGAAGTAGAGAAAGGGAGAAAAGAGAAAAGGAAAGGAAAAAAAAAGAAAAAAATAATAATAAGGAGTATAAAGAAGAAAAAAAAAAGAAAGAGAGGAGGGAAGAAAAATAGGAAATGGAGAAAAAAGATAATAGGGAGAAAATATAAAGGAGAAAGGGGAAAAGGAAGGAAAGAGAAGAAAAAGGAAAAAAAGAAAAAAGGAAAAAAGGAAGAAGAAGAGAAAAAGAATAGAGAAGAAGAGAAAAAGGGGGAAAGAAAGAGAAAAAAGGAGAGAAAGAAAGGAAAAAAAAAAAAAGAAAAAAAGGGGAAGAAAAGGGGGGGGAAAGGAGGGGGGGGGGGGGAGAAGAAAAGGGGGCTTTTACTACAAGACATACGAAATGCTGTATGATTGGGTCGGCGAGGAAAAATTGCTACCCTGGTCTCTGCATCTCATATTTATGACTTATGAGAACTCTTACCAAACTTGCTTTAAAAGGAGTAAAGGACTATAATTATATGGATATTGAATGCATTTGTTCCAAATAAGCTGGATATTTTAAATCCAAATAATTTTGATAATTAACTACTCAATTTTTAATTCTAATGATACAACAACAGCACAAAAGTTACATTCATTCATTCTTTAATAAGACAAACAAACAAAAAAAACCACCAAAATTATGAAAATATATGAGAAAAATAATTTATGAAATAACCTAAAATCACAAAATAATAAGTGGCACTACTGTTTTTAGTAGCAGCACCAGACTTGAGCTTCACACCTTTTTTATGTTCAACTCTATAAGCACCTTGATCGTTGACTTTAATATCACCTCCGACTTTAATCGTATGACGTTTAGTCTTCAACCCCAAGATCTCGAATCTAACTCTCGTCACCAAATCGACCCGGAAAATCGCCGACCCATTAGCCGAAACCGCCCGAAAAACCGAATTCCGGTCGAGCCCAAGAGTGGACGAATTCCCGTTCTTGGTGGCCTTCTTATTGTGTCCCTGATGAAATCCAGGGACTGTGGAGTTAAAACGCAGCGTTTCGTTCGCTTTGTAGTAGAAGCTTAGGTTGATGTTGTCGTAGTAAACTCCTTTGTCTTTGTTGTTGTTTTTGAGCTTCAATGAGTAGTAGAGGGTTGAATTAGTCCGTGACGATGACGTGTTGGGTAATGATTGGTTTAGGGAAGGAATGTAGAAAGTTTCAATGGAACATGTCGGATTTGAAGTTCGGAGGCTTAGCCACATGAACAGAGATGTGAGGCCGAGAGTCATTATGAGGCTGCAACAACACTGGGAGCAACTTTGCTCCGCCATCTGTGGTGGTTGCTTTGCGGTGGTCGGTGGGTTTTCTGTTTTCAGATCAGATTTTGGAGTGAAGAAGTAGTCTTACTTTTACTTCAAGGACGACTCTACTAAACTTAGACGACCAGTGTAGTGGTAATACTATATTACCCCTTCCTTAAAATATAAAAATATATGATGTTTTGTTAACTCATATATATATATATATTTAATTAAAAAAATTTCATTAAATATATATTTAAATAAATTTAAAAATTCAACACATTATATATTAAAATAGATGACGGTATATAAACTTCTTCAAAAACAAGTGTACTATATAAGTAAGCCTTCGTCAGTGTCTTGTCCCTTTGGAATGAGATACTTTTCTTCAAAGCGCGTTAATAGTGACACTTTTTAAGTTTCCAGACTATTTCGTAAGAGTTGATTTACATAATAAACCTAAAATAAAATACTAGTTCCACCCAAAAATTAGGAAGATAGCAAATAGAAGTCTTTTTACTTATAATAGAACATTAGAGATTTACTAGTCATAGATGACTAATGGGACCCAACAGTTCGATTAGTTAAATAAGCGAACTGAACAAGAATTTGAGATCGCATAGAGGACATTTAGCAACGAACTCGATCTGAACGGAATAAAAAGTATTATAATATTATTATTTTCGCCTCAAGATATATTACGATCTTTGATGAAGAGTACTATGATATTTTAATTAATATATCAAGATGTAATTAATATAATGTAAATGAGAATATTTTCTGTCAAAAAATATATTGCTTATTTTTTGTAAAAATAAATATATTGCTCAAGTGTTTCTTAAATTGAATAAATCATGATGCATAATTTAATAAATATTTTTTATATAAAATATCATTCATTCTATCCACTTATTTTACATCATGTCATAATTATCAAAACGTCATATATATTTTGAGATTAATGACGATAACTAATACTATCTCTGTTTTATAATATATTTTTTTTTTTTTTTGAAATTACAATTAATAAAAAATCTTAAAGATTTTTTAAATAGAGTAATACATCATATATAATCTAATAAATATTTTTTTCGACAAAACTACTCTTAATATATCTAATTAATTATATCATGTTAAAAATATCAAAACATCACATATTAACATATTGTAAAACGAAAAACATAAAATATTACTCCCTCCACATCAAAATACATTGTACATGATGTTTTGTTATTTTAATTCACCTAAAGAAAAATGATATACTGTCCGAACTATTTGAACGCTTCGCAGACAGAAAGTAAAAATTATCAAACGTGTACTGCTTTTCAATTGTTTCATGCCATCTAGACTACTAATTTTATTATTTCCACTTTTTATCCATTTCACTTGTCACTACTCATTAATGGCTCTCTAAAATATCAGCTTTCTCACATGGAGAGCTTTTTACCAATTTTAATAGTGTAATCTTCACTTAATTTCTAGCTGATAACTTAAAAAACAACAAGGCATGAAATATAGTTTAGTTAATTTTTTCATTAACTGAGTTAGAGAGTCCGTCCGTTAAACTCGTTAGACTGAAGTAATTTATTCTTTAAAATTATTTAATTTATAGATCAGTAAAAAGTTTTTATTTGTTTCGATTAAACTTTTCTATCAAATAGAATAAATTATGTGCATGGAGAAATTTCATTGTGTACTACCAATACTCCAAAATAGATAAAGCCTTTCAATGTTTTCACAATGATTGTCAATTACAATCATACTCGACATAATATACAATATAACGTAGCTGAAAAAACTTACGTTCGTCTCATATGTACAAAGGATTTGAACCTTTTCCTCAATCCATCCAACTAAGACATGTATCCTTCTTCAATCCTCTAACCTTTATGAATTTCCTAATCATTATATAATCCTCTTTTTCTTATGTATAGAGAAAAAATAAATAAGTATTTAAAAATAAAAAATCATAATAAATAAAACTCAATTAGATCAATGAGATAATTAAGTTTATAACATAAATAATGATAAAAAAAACTTACTCCAAATCTTCAAGAACAAAGTTAAGTAATTTCATTATCTTGTTTGGCTTGATCTATTTTTCTTATTTTTTCATTCTAAATTTTTTCAACTATAAGTACTTGTCAAAATATCAATTTGTATTGATTTTTAAGTAGTTTTAAGTTTGTTGTACGATGTATAAACAACAAATTATATATAACTATTTATACTTCACTAATATATTGTTGTCTATATTTTGCAAGACAATTCATTTTTAATTGTTGCTTGAATGCGGCCAATGCTAATACACTCATAAAAAATATAGAAAAGACAAATTTTGTTAGATGCCTTATCATACAAAAATATTTTCAACTAAGAATTCTAAACATTCATAAATATTCTAAGGATAAAAAAAAAACTTTTCATCGAGCAAAATCATCTCTATACATCCATCTGCTATACGGTTATAGAAACTTGGTACAATCCAAAGATTTAAGACGCGAGACTTAATCTTCCAATCAATACGTCCGAGACAAACATCATCGATTCGATTTGAGAATATTTTGACGCCATCCTACAATAAAACGATATATAATCAAAAGATCAAGATAAAAATATGAATTTTAAAAAAGAAAATAAACTAACTTAAAGAACAACAAAAAAATACTCAATATATAATTAATTAATTAGTAGTTGTTAGCTTTTTCGGTCAAGTATATTAATGCTTGATGTTCTTACCGATTCTCTACAAAAATCACGACGAATGCATATTGAATTGTGATTAAGTTGCTAATTACAATAATATTTAGACTTATTTGGGAGCATGGAGGATAGACACATGTATCGTGGCTTGTTGGCATCAAAATAAAGCCCCCTGACATTGTTCTTATAAAACAACAAATTAAGATATATATTAATCTCGTTTGAAAAAAAAAAACCTTACCGAACGAAGAGAAACTTTTGCTAATATTAAAATCGTACGGAAAACTTTTGTTTGTACCGGTGTAAATTTAGTATGGTGTATATAGCTATATATATACAATCGTGATGCAAAGAGAAAAGAGAATAGAAATCTCATATGATTAGGAATAAGTAATTGATAGAATTTTATTAGGAATCATTATGTTATTATTGTGTTTTGACTTAAAATTATAATTTGATTCCTAATTAAACTCAAAATTTTTAAATACATGTATCAAATTACTATTCGTTAATAAAACGCCATGTGTCGGATGTTGATTTGACAATAAAATTTACAATTAAATTTACAATTGAAATAAATTTAAATATAAGATTTCAAGAGATAATTTCAGCAAGAGATAATTTCAGCATTTATGATATATTATCCACTCCAAATATGTCGGACAAGCAAGCTAGAAGAATTTGCAGTGCTCTGGTATTACTTCAGGTAATTAATTAGTTGTGTGACATCATGAGTTATATATACTTACTTTTGTTCACCTGTACGATTATATTCCTTGCATTGTGAAGCTTAAAATTTACTTGATTTTGTAGAGCATGGTTAATCATCTGGGAACGAGGCAACAAACCATTAATGGTAATTTATTTTTTCAAGTATCAATATATATATATATATATAAATATAATTACATTCTTTCTAGTGCTCAGAATTCGTAGGTGAGATTGTTGATTTCCTTTGAGATGAGACTGCATTTACCGACTCTTTGTAATGAAGTTGGAGATAAAATCTCAAAATTAATAACGTTTGAATCCATAGAATAATTGGTTTCAATTTGTGTTCTGAGGAAATTTAAGCACAGTGTAACAGGTATATTTATATTGGTTCCAATTGTTGGTGTCAATGTCAACGACGATTCCTAGAATAGCTTCTAGCTGCTTCAGAAATCGTGGCTGCACTAAAACACAGCTAAATTAGCATGATGCAAAAGCTTAGGAAAGAAGTCCATTACTGAACTTATCATGATTACCTCGTTCTCTAGGAAGAGATTCACGGGAAGGAGAATTAAGCAAATATCCACAAAGTCCTGGATTTCCAATAAAACTGCACAAAAGATATTGAACCCAATGAATTTAAGTTCTTTATGAAGATACAGAAAATGATAGAACGGCCAGGAACTTAAAATTGAAAAATGTAAGGCCAAATCTTCTGTCCTGTAAGGGGAAAACCTAGTGAAATACTTGCTGCTAGGAATATCACCAACCAGGTTGTTGTAAGATACATTTCTGCATGAATACAGTCATAATTTATTAAAAAAAATGGGTTCAAATAGATTTTTTATCAAACAAACAATAACATTGGCCATAACTTACAATAAGAATACATTCTGAAGCTGACCAAGTTCCCGAGGGACTTAAGGAAGCTTGTGTCTTGTATAGGAAGTTTTAATTGCTTGAGCTCCAAGCACAACTTCATTTTATAAATTTACTGACATACCTATTTTCTTACATCCTGTTTTTAGATGGAAAATACTGTATGGTGTCCTATTCCCGTCTGCCTATAAAAGTTCATCGATATTACTAGTCACGAGAAGAAAATAATTAATTACTGTTATTAATAAATACAAAGTCACTGGCCCATCAATGGGCCAGAAAAAAGTGAAGTACGTATTATTCAGTTAGACTCCTAACTCCTAAAATCTAGGAACTGAAAGTTCAACTCGATTCATTATCAATACAAATTAAAAAGAATAATTCATAAATTTTATTCATCGTCCTTTTATGGGTACTCTTCTGGAACTTGCTTTATAAGTTTCACTTGTAATCCAGGGACTGTGGAGTTAAAAAGCAGCGTTTCATTCGCCTTGTAATAGAAGCTTAGGTTGATGTTGTCGTAGTAAACTCCTTTGTTTTGTTTTTTTCTTTTTTTTTTTTTTAATAAAGAAGATACTTGCAAGAAACTCCTCTAAATTTTTGTACATGTGTGCGTATTTATCTTCCCTCTGGCGAAAGTTTTTTTTTTTTTTTTTTTTTTTTTCTTTTCCTTTTCTCTTCTTCTTTTGATCAATTTGAAATTTGAGGTTGTAATTTCTTCAGGATTCTTCAGAGCTTTTGTGAATAAGTGAGTGACAGATGGTGAGCGTCGAGCTTAGGTGTGAGAGATTAGCAGTGGGAATGATTGTGGGCTGTGGAGAGATTAGGAAAGATGGAGATCATGTATTTCGATCTGTAGTAATTTAATTTTTCATGTCTCCCATGGGACATGTAGTGACTTCTACCATAACAACCGAATAAACATATTTTATAGGTGACGTTCGGCGTCTTTCCATTTGCCATGTAATAGCAACGGTTATGTGGCAATATATGTCAAGTTATATTATTAGGCGTCTTTCCATTTCCCACGGGGCATGAAGTTTGAATTTGTTGCTCCTTCAGTCACCAGAAATAGATGCAAATTTTTCAATATAAATTACATTAAAAAATTTGCATCTATTTTGGGACCGGAGGTAGTATATTATTAGGCGCCGCTCTATCCTCTCATCATAAGCCTCTGTCAGCTATTCTATTATTTTCATCTACTCTTGGAGGAAGTCGAGGAACTCTAGTGAGATCCTTTTGTCGGTTCTCTGTTGGCTGTGCACTACAAGGGATTGTCCTAGAGTGGAATGTTGACCTGAAAAACGAGTACAGAGTATAATAGGTCACCAAATCAATATTTATACTCAAATCACTCCCATACATGTGGCTGGGCCATTTCTACCTTAGAGATAAGCAAACTGACTTCGGTACTGTCCTTCTTAAATGAAGAAGTCATTGGAAGAAGAGGAAACGGCCGGGAGAAACGAATATCAAATGAATGAATGAAGTGTAATACCTAGGGTAAATAAAGTATGTGCCTTCTTTTCCAAATATGTGATCTTTAAGTAGTTGAGGATGGTATTCGAGTATTTCTGGGTATATCTTCCTTTGTCACTCCTCTAGCTTTAAAATTTGCTGACACTAAGGCTCTCTTTCAACTTTTGCCAGGCCCTTGAAGTAAGGGGAGGGTCAGCCAACGCCTATTGATGAGCAGTCATTTGTTCTTGGATTTACGACGCTGGTAGGTTATGAATGTATTTGCTTGCATATCGTGGAACCTGATCCTTATCGTCGTTTTGATGTTTCTCCCACTTCCGATACCGAACTAGCGCCTTCATTGATCTCCTTCTTGGACAACTTTTTTCACCTATCCTACTAATTCAGGACAAAGAACAACAATACCATCCTCTCCATTTTAATCGAGTCTAGTTTCGAGAATTCCACTTTTTCATCGTCGCACTTGTACCAAATATTTTCATCGTTGACGTATGTATATAAATGTCATGAGTTTCATCTTTTTTCCAAGCAGACGGTTTGAAACAAGTTGACAATCAACTTCTCCAACTCTCAAAAACTCTTATCACAAATAAAACATTCTTCTTAACTTTCATGTTCTTATTCACTTAAATCGACACAGGCATGACAAATGTATAGTGATTTCAACTTTACTAACACATTTACTATTGCATGTCATGCAACTTTTGCTTGAGGGTTGATCCACCAAATATTCCTGTATTGTCCTTTTTGCATGTCCCTCGCATTGAATACGAAATCTCAAGAAGTTAAAATCTTCATAAATTACCAAAGTACAACCACTTTTACACATAATATCCTTTCAATTTTCCCGACAAATGAAATTAATGTGAGCTTCACATTTGCATCTAAAATATCTTCGGATTTTCCCTTTTGAGATGAGAATTTATCAAAATCATTTTAAATATCAACATTATATCAAAGTCATAGCCCATTCTTGATGTGTTCGGAGAGTGTTGAATATCACATTGTGAATGATTCATTTTAATGAGCTCACTTATAACCACATGGTATAATCCTCCTTTCATGAGCTACCTTTTGCGATTGCGTTAGGCCCATGAAACTACATACATCTTATGGATTAATCCCCATAAATTTCTCAAAGAAATGAAAACAATAATCTTTGATTCCAAAAAATTTCCCTTTCATTTTCATCAAATTTTTCTAACAAACAATAACTAACTTGGTTGGAGCGGCAAGATGTAACTTTCGACGACTTCTCACTAGACTCATTTCATGTAACAACCCAATATCCATCTACCCGAATTTCCACTATCCTCACAAAATTTATGGTTGTGTTTTGTTTCAATAGTACTTCCTAAGGGTTGGCGAGGCATGGTGGCTTGATCTACCGAATTCATATAGCTACTAATTTCCTAGATTTACAATAACCCTCATCATCATCTCAAAATAAGATAAAAGAGATCATAGAACTCGATCAAGACAAATATCGATCAAAGAGGGGCACACATCAAAATGAACATCAAGATTCAAGCAGGAGAGAGATAATCAAACACAACAATAAGGTAGAAATCCTCATGGTTCGAATACCCTCAACATCCGTCAAAATCAAACCTCTGTTCAAGACATAGGATAACATCCCACGTTCGAACTAACAATATGATCATCCAAATCAAATAGTTTAAGACAATCATTTCCTCATGTTAATTACTATGATTCTTATAACTATCCATATTTCACGACCATCGTAAATATCTTCATCACATCTAATCGACAACATGAAATGAGGCATGATACTCTCCGATGAATGACGTGAAGGTGAAATCAACATAACAACTAAGCATGTCTTGAAAATCTAAACCAATCGATATGGTTCATGCATGGGTGAGAAGAAGATAGTGCTAATGATGGCGTAAAAAAGGACAAAAGCTAAAGCCATTTTGGTTCGGCTTAACCATAATGTTACCATATTTTATAGGCGACCTTTGATAGATGTCATGGTTTCTGATCGCTAGTTCTCTTCTTCTTCTTCATGGTTTCCCTCCGTGATCGAAACTATCTCAGCTCCATCATCTGCGACAAATTACTCTACGTTGCAATATATCTTATCCATAACAAATACGTGATCTCGATACTATCTTGAACGTCCACGAGCTTATCTAAAAGTTTAAGCTTAAGGATAGTGGGTTCGGTGGATATAACGCCAACGTATTAAATTCATATCGGGGAGGTTTAAGAAATGTCATGAGCCAATTCCACCTTCCGATGCGAGAAAGCGATATCGAACGGTCCAAGAATATAAATCGGAGGCACCGAATGCACGACAAAAAGATGCCGATACAAAAATGGTGGAAAAAATAAGGCAGTGCAAAAGATTTGGGAGAGCAGACTCTTAAAAGCTGGATACGGGGCATAAGGATACCTAAAAAATGTGTTTGGTCGAGTTCAGAGAGTTGGAGAGGAGTCTAAGAGAGTTGGTGAAACTTATGTCCGACCTGAAATCTATTATTCATTCTCAAGGAGCAAGTATTGATAACATCCATGAAAATTGCCTTAAAGCAGGGGACAAAGAGAACTTTGCGACGCTAAGGAGCTAGAAGACATACGTCGCGGGAAATATACCAAATGTGTCGCAATTGCATTTTTGATCATTTATTTTCTACCATGGGCTTGTACTTTCGCCTAAAACATTTATGGGCCGTCAAGGTCAATATACTTTTGTAGTATGATGTTATTTTCCATAGTATTATACAGTTAAACTCCTAAGCGAAAACAATAAACTTTAAAGCATGTCTGAAGCATACATATTATGGTCATTTACTTTTTATTTCTCGAGGAAAAAAAAAGACGAGTCATGTTAAAGACACACCAAAATATTATGATTTGAGAGATATTTTCGTCATTTCGCACACATGGTGTACACTTATTTTGATATGAATTTAGTTTCAGCGAATAAAGGGAACCTAAAAAAAAAAAAAAGAAGGCCATACATTTTTGTATTCTTTGTATTATTCCGTTAGACTCCTGAAATCTAGGAACTGAAAGTTAGAGTTGTTCTTCCCAAAGTCCATACATTTTTGTTTGTAGTGTCGGACTCGATTACCCTTGTTGTTACCCTTTCTGAAATTTAACAAAATGTATTGAAAGTTTTCTATATACTCTCGTAACCCACTCGCTGCACTATTATGAATAACCCACTGGAGCTACTTTTTACAATAATTGTCCAAGTTCTCATTTATTAACTCGAACTACAATCATAGACAGTCCAACTCGATTCATTATCAATACAAATTAAAAAGAATAAATCATAAATGTTACTCATCATCCTTGTATGGGTACTCTTCTGGAACTTGCTTTATAAGTTTCACTTGTAATTCATAAGCATCGTCCCCTCTGAGCATGTCACGAAGCCATGTTATTTCAGTCTTCATCGATACCTAGAAAAAGCAAAACAGACATTGAGGGAAGGTACTTTTGAAGGTCAAGAGTTAAAATATTCTAACTCTGTGTTTAGGATAAAGAGCACCAATTGCTCGGATGAGTAGCATAAAACTAAGACAATGCATTAAGACTCGTTGTTGGCTGGAATGCAACTTCATAGATTTGAAATAGTAGTAGCATAGACCAAATCAGAAATGCCTCATTGTTTTCACTTGATTTCGAGAATACGAATCATTTTGGTATGTCAAAAACAAATTTCTTATATGAGCACGAATTTCACATCAGTTCAACACAGATACCTAAGGGTTTGAAGAATGCTAGTGAAAAAAGAATAAGAATGGGCCTTGAGACTTTAACTAGCTATATATAAATATAAGGGAAATTTGTACTTGCTCGTTATATATAAATATAACGAGCAAGTACAAATTAATGGAAAAAGGAATATCGTTGTGAGATAAAGGTCATATTATATATTATCTCACCATCTCCAGAGCTCCTCGAATAACTCCAGTTAAGACGTTGCAGTAATGCAGACCTTGACATGTATCAGGAAGCTCAACAAAATCTACCAGTGGATTGTCCTCCAGAACGATATTGCAACATGTTCCATCAGAATCCCAACTTGTTACAGATGCAGTGACCCCTAAAAACATTTTAAAGCCCGTCTGCATACAAGTTTCAGCAAAACTTGTAACTGTGAGTAGTGCTTTCATGAAATTGCAAATGAACACTTTTATTGAAATCATAGTTTCACGAATTTGATACACATGCTGATTCAAACGCTATGCAGTTGGTCTCAATTGGCAATGGTAGTTATATTGACAATAAGTTGTTCAAGTGTGTCCTTAAAGATGGGGAGAAAAAAATCACATTTAAACATTCCTAAACAAACTACCAGCAGATGAACTGTGAACAATAGCTAGTTACTATACTAACAATCAAGGATAAGGATCATATTCATGTGAAAATATTTGATTTGATAGTACACCAGTTCATTAAAAGATAAAATAAAACTGAATACCTTAGCAATCATTTCAGCTGTCTCCTTAAAGTCGACACATCTGGCAACGTTAGATTTTGCCAAGAACTCGTCAATCAGTCGGATGCCAATGTTATATCCCCTGCAAAGCAGTGAAAATATGTAGTCTTTACATTTTACAAAAAACAGCCAATGCGTATTATATGCACTGTAATAAGAATAAGAACAATACATTTGATCAAGCTGTTTGTTAACTTCGTCGACCTCTTCCAGATCTGTAAGCAACTGACGCACAATTGCTCCATACGTCAATGTAAACAGTTCGGCATTCTGCATCAATCCGCATTCAAACAAGAAGTATGGTTACTCTCAAAACTAAGTTAGAATTCAATCTAAACATCACGAACATTGTGACTGTGAAATCATTTTTCAACAAACTTTAACACGATTGCACAAATCATAACAACGCATTCAATACATAACACATTGGATTCGCTCAGTTCAGTATTTGAAGAAATCTTACCACTCGTTCAACGTTAGCGAAGATGGCATCACCGGATCGGGGAAGAACAGCTGGAGCCATTGAAAGGAAAATAGAGATCTTAACAGTAAACTCGCGCGCACTCATAGACTACTCTCCAACTCAACTTTTCTTTTCCAATCGATTTCGAGAAATGCGGAAGAGAATTTGGGCCCATAATTTATTTTGTTCGAGAATGGCCCATTATGGTTTAAGGCTATTTTCGTCTTTTGGCTATACTGAATCTGAATGAAGCCTTCTTTGTTTTCAGAGAGAAGTGAACCCAACTCAATTTCACTCGGTCTCTCTCCCGTCAAACTTCTCCCAGTCGACTCGTCAAAATTCTCTGTGTCTGCCTGTCAAGGTTAGTTTTTTAGCTTCGATCTAATCAACATATATCGATCTTTCTTGTTCTTCTAGAAATTGTTTCTATTTGATTCATATTGTTGTCTTGTAGATCGGGTTTGTATTGTTAGATTTTGTTACTAAGATTTTGATTTCAGTTTAATTATCATAGATTGATTAAAAAATAACGAATTGATTTGCAATGCCAATGAATAATTTGTTCTTATATGTTCAATTTTGATTATCTCGCTTTGAGATGTTCTGTTTATTAATCTGTTCATAGAAGAACTATATTTTGATTTTTTTATGCAGTTGCATCAATAGCTATCAAAATGATTTCTCAACTTTCCATGTGATCTGATTTTCTGTTCAAACTTTTTCATGTCAAACTTTTCATGTCAAGAGTTTAGCTCAGTTTGAGATTTCAAGTTTCTTTGTAAAACACAATTTTGCTTGCCTTAATGAGATTGAATTGGTTCTGCTGTTAGATTATTAAGTATGGGAACCAAATTCGTAGACATGATCACTGGTTTTTTGTGACCTTCGTTGTTATGTTCAATTCATTGTGTTTTCATTTGTCATTGCTATTGCTTGGTGCACTAGGATGAGAAATTATTATTCCCTCGACACATGATGTTCTCCATTTTTTAGATTCACTAAATAGACATGTATCAAGTAAACTATGACTAAATACATGTCCGTATCTGAATGAACCTAAAATGCATAACATCGTGTATTTTGATATGGAGTAATTTCAGATTACCAGAATGACACACGAATGTCTAATATAGCTTTCCTCCTGACGTGTGACGTTGCAGATGATTGATGATCAAGACCTCGGCTTTTTTGCCAATTTTCTCGGGATTTTCATTTTCGTCTTGGTGATAGCGTATCACTTTGTGATGGCTGATCCCAAATATGAAACCAATTGAGGAGCATTGTTAATGTCTTTGTTATGGACATTGTCATGATAGATTTACTTGTCGAAACAATTTTGGATTCATATGTAACTTAAATTTAGTTTTTTTTTTTGAAAGATCCTTCTATTATACAGCTAGCTAAACAAAAAATATGACCTACCTTATGCGGTTATGCCTGTTTGAAATCGAGTTAATTATCCATGAACGAATGGGTTGTTTAATTCGCTGAAGTCCTTGTAGATGGTATTGTTGTATTGATCTATCTAGTGGTATTTTAGCAGCTCTTCTAAAACTCTTACCGCGTTACTGTCATTACAATCATCGTTGAGGTTGAAACTATCGATAATGAACGTTGAGGTTGAAACTATCATCGATCTCCATACTACATGAGGATAATCAAATAGGTGTTGAATAATTAATGGGCTTATTGTTGTCAAAACCAAATCCTGAAGGACTGAGAAGGGCAGATATTATTTGGAAGAGATTAAACTGCAATGGTTTCGCTTGCTTCTCGCTCAAGGCAGGCAACCGATAAAAATCACGGAATTGGTCAATTTTCCTATTATATTTGAAGTTGGGTTTTCACTATTTCACTCGCTATAAATAAGTATTTGCATGCCCAGAACGTTTTCTACATCGATCAATTAATCAATTAAAGAGAGATTTCTATCATTCTTTGTTTCAAGTCCAAGTATATTTGAATTGTTTGCTTTTAATTAGCGACGGGATGGGCATCTTGTAAAACCGCTGACCGGACAGAAGAGCGAGATAGTCGTGAAGACTTTGAACGGCAAAAGCATTGCAATGGAGGTATGAGGACGGCTCGTATACAGTTGATGATGTGACGGTGAAAATAGCAACAGAGATTGAATACCCAAGAAGACTTCAAGGATAGGAGTTCACGACGTTAACGTTGCTGTGAAGATTCACGACAAGCCTGGAAGGAAGAGGAAACTTGAAGAGGAAGCAACAAGAGCGGATTAATCTGAAAGCTACGCCCATGGTGTGGATAATGAAGAAATTTTTCGTATTTTTTTTTGGTTCTGCTAGGTGTCCTAGTTCTCACTTATTTTGTTTTTAATCAAATTCAGTCTCAATTAATGTATTGTTTAATAACTCTTTTATGCCGATAAGAAAATCAACCCATAGATTGTAATTGTCTAGGGCTCTTGCCTTTATCGATCGTTTTGATCCGTTTGAGTATAGTATATAGTACTCCATCCATATCACATGCTTTGTGTTGTTGAACACAAGTAAAAAAGCAAAATAAAATAAAAAGAATAATAAACTGAGCCAATTAGATTCATTAAAATGGACACATGGAATTAGTGAATGTCGCATTGCGTCACAGTGAGAGTAGCCGACACCACCATGAATGACTACTATTAATTACCTCATCATATTAATTTACTCTAAATTAAGGAAACAAATATTATTGTCAATAATAATTTTAATATTATAAAATTATTTTGGAGATATAGTTCAAGTGTTAGAATCCAAAAACAACCCTATATAGCACAATTTGTTATGTGATGCCCCTATCGTTTCAATGATTTTAAAACAATTTGACTAAGAAGTATAAATTAAGTATATAAAAAAATTAATAATTCAATTGTCAACTCATATGAACAATAGAAGTGATAGAGATCACGAGATATTATATGTTCATCTAATCATCTTTTCATGAACCTCCGCAATTAAAGAATTTGTTGACCGCCAGTTCAATTTACCTTTTGACGAGTACTCATAATAATGAAATTGGGTCATCGTGGTAAATTGGTATTTCAGATTAATTAAGATGTAGCTTCAATTCCCATCGACCTGTTTATTGAGAATAAATTGTTTGAGGTTGATTACCTACTTCAAAATATTGTATTAAAAGAAAAAAAAGTTCAAAATATTGACTTTTATTGAATAGATCATCATGATCAAATAGTTAAAAACGTCCAACAATAAAATTTCAAACTGATAAATCATTCAACTCTGTAATTTTTTTCCGAGACATTAAACTCCGTAATTAGTTGTTTATAAGTTCTACCAAAACTGATGTGTGTCTAATTGTTGATACTTTTCTGATTGATTTAGAAGTTTTAATTCCACCTTTTTAAAATTGTTATCTCCAACTTTGGAAGCAATTTTTCAAGTCAAT
This sequence comes from Oxalis stricta, assembly GCA_024708375.1. NCBI lineage: Eukaryota > Viridiplantae > Streptophyta > Magnoliopsida > Oxalidales > Oxalidaceae > Oxalis > Oxalis stricta. The sequence continues at coordinate 24,955 of JANIEQ010002081.1, forward strand.
TGTTCCAAGCTAGATGAAATTTTATGTTGTTTGGGAAATCTTTCCTAAGAATAAGTTTAATTCACACTTTTAATTGCGCTTGACTTTAAACAAATAATCGATCTTATTAACATTGTACTTTGAATTTGTTACATTATTTCGGTTTTTCCGAAATATTTTACATATTTAAAAATTATTTCTTCTCGTGATTGTAATTTTAAAATATTTTAACTGTTTATCAAATGGATGAAATGATTTTTATCGACGATGATGATGATCAAAAGTTCTACCGAACCTTAGATTAGATTTAGTTCGAATCATTTCCTCCCAATGACTACGAGTCTACAACCATTAGGAATTTGCATAATTGAGTGCAAGGAGAAAAACATTTGCCCATTTATTTGTCTTCCTGTTTATGCCTCTCTCTATTAACAGGAAAAAAAAAATCATGGAGATTGA
>JANIEQ010002082.1:0-20906 GCA_024708375.1 Oxalis stricta
CTCTTCACTTCATTGCATTTCTTTTAATCTTCAAAATGAGATTGCAATCAGCTTGGAATCAAGATTTCACTTCATCCGCATCTCGAACTTTGAATTTGCAGAAGAACACACATAAGAGCAAATGGTTGACTTTGTACTTGACTTTTGATTCAGTGCTTCAAATGACATAGTACCAATGTAGAAACCTTTACTACACTACTACTGAACTTTTCCAATTTAAACTTCTTCATTTGATTGACTAAAACTGAAACCGAGATTGAAAATGTAGAAACTAAGCTAAAACTAGCTACTTTGAGTACCATGATCATTTCGAGCTCTTTCATCACAAGGTTTGTACACAAAACATCTTCACAATCACCGATATGTGCTTTCTGAATCAAAAACCAGCCAAAAACAGCTTGCAGTAGAAATCCCCAATTATGACAGCAGAAACTCAGAACTCAAGTTGATCGAGCAGACATTTTATTCATTACTAGATAATTGCTAAAATTGACTTCATAATCAGATTCAGAGCATCAAGTCGACCCTAAATGGCCTTTTGAATCATCAAAATCCATCAAGAATAGCAAAAGATAAGCTAACCCTAATTATTCGGAAGAAAGAGAAAGTCGAGCAATGAAACAAGTAACTCCGAAACCCTAGGCAAATTGGGGCTTTTCGATCGGCTGATTTGTGAAGCAATTGAACACAATGTCGTTGTTCCCGAGGTTGTCACGATCATTTCCAGCTATGTCACGACCTTCGCAAATCGGAATTCCGGCCGGTGGAATCTCAATTGCATTTCCGGCTTGACTAGTTTCTGAAACTTCGACAGCGTCCTCAACTTTTCTTGCATGGACACCAAGGTCCTCAAGTTTTTGACGATGTGCAAAATCGTCCTCGACAATCACAAATGCAGAATCAACTTCAATCTTCTCTGCATTGCCTCTAATCGATCCAGTCTTGCTTCCATTGATTTCGAGATTATCCAAACTTCCTAGGAGAGTTTTGACAAATGCATTGATGTCGACTTTGATGTCCTTTTCCATTGATGACTTAAATTTCTTCAACTGCAAGTTTTTGCAGTTCTTCTTCTTCTTTACTTTCTTTATATTTGAGCATACTAAACCTTCAATCATGTCCCTGAAGGTAGGTTCCATGAAACAAGCCACTCCAAAATATATATTTTATGATGCATCGCTTATAAATTATGATGGGTCACATCCTATGTGATGTGTGGCACATAAAGTGATGGGTCGTATACCATAGGGTGTTCAATATATTTTGAATACGAAGCATGGTTAAATGGCTCAGCCCATCCCAAAGTGGAAGATCCTTATTGGGTCGAAGGTCTATATGATGACCGACTTAAGGGTATGGATAGGATAGGATTCGATCAGTATTTGTATTGAGATGGGATAAAGTCTATCAACATACAAGTAGAGACGTACATGAAGACGAATATATAGAGTTTGATGCTTCACCATTAAGTTAGAAGGGTAAACAACATCCTATAGGACACTCCCTCTAAGACTATAAATATTAGGGGTGAAGGTGCAGCCAAGGCGCATATGACACAACTCATTGTTAATACGCAAACACACACCCAAAACACACATACACTCAACTTGTATGTACACACGCATACTTACTACACCCACTACACCCTAGCTTGTACGCATGCACGCCTGACTTGCTCACACATCCTTCACCATCGTGCTCATCCCACCCGAGTTTTGGAAGGTGATTACACCCACACCCATCGTACTCACATCACTTGAGCTTCGAAGGTAATCATACACACGTCATCATTCTTGCACCGATATTTGCGGAAGAATCAACGTCAATCTAGAGATCACTATTAGGACTTATAATCTACATATCTTTTGATTGAAATTAATAAATTTTATTAACTCTTTACATCATTTGTTGTTCCATTTACTTGCTAACCCTAGTATTGCTTGGCAATTAATTTTGCGTGCTAAAAATATATTGACTGAAGGAATTCCTAATAAGCCATTTGTGAGGAGATATAAATTTGCTAGCTCGTTGTCGTCAATAATAATGTTAGTGCTTTGACCTTACTCACTCTCGTTTCTTGTTTATAGACTAGCTTCATTATAGATTAAATAGAATAACAGTGACTTCCAAAATCAATCTAATCTAGGGTCCGTTTGATGAGCTTTACGTAAATGTACATATACGTAACATTTATGCAAATGGGTATTTTTAATAATTTGGATGTTTTTCAATTCTGACCCATACATATCAAACATATGATTGGACTAAATTGTCCAGTCCAATACTATCTAACCCAATCCTATCCTTTCTGATCCAGTCCGATACCACTATCAAACGAACCCTAAATAACTACTTCAAACTAACACATGAAGATGAGCACAAACAGTGTCGAAGGTTTCTCTTGATTGCACAAATATCCGAACAAATAAACAACGAATAGGAATGGGAACATGGAGAAATAGTTGAAGCTTGTAGATTAGAATGGAGGCAAATAATTGATAGTACACAGACATTATTGTGAGCATTACAACAAACAAATCACCAACATAGATATAACATATACAACAGATGAATGACTAACTAATTACATGCAGTAGGTAAGAGCCTCCCTAACAACCAAAATGGTTTAAAAAAAATCTCACTCGCCAATCGCCCCCAGAAAATTCTTATATGGGGATAGCTTGCAGCAGAAGCGACAGAACATACTAATACAAAAAGCATAAAAATTTAGCCTTTTAGAATGAAATTGAGATCATCCATAGGTATGTCATAACCATCCAGACCATCTAAGCCATCGTCCATCGGACCATCCAAGCCTTGTAAAGCTTCTTCATCGAAATGAAGGAAAGCGCCTATATCCTCTAAGCTCTCGAAATCCATCAACTCCTCTTCTTCAGCTTCATTGTTTATTTTACTATTACTAATAATATTATTACCTGTCGGATGACTTGAACTGTTGTTCCGGGCAGGACCTGTCGGGTGAGTACTTGTTGTGTTGTTCTTTAGCTTGTTGTTGTTGGCCTTGGCTTTTGGTTTCTCTTCTCTCTCACTTCTCTTTGATGTTACCCTCGATGAAGCACTTCCCACAACATCTTCGATTAACACGTCCCTCTTCTTAACTTTGTTTTGGGAAGAAGTAGATCCATGCTTATTAAGTTCAGACGAGTTGACCGCGTCATTGCAAGTATTGCTAGCAGTTCCTGAGCCGACAGCGTCTACAGATTTGGCATCATTGCTGGATTGAGGTACATAAAACAAGATATCCTGCAATGAAGGCTCGCTAAAGCAACTGCTTCCAGTCTCTTCGAGTTTTCGACATCTAGCAAGAGTTCGCTTGATAAAACCCAATGCAACATGTCTAGACACTTTACGCACCCCACTTTTTGTTGAATTACTCCCGACATGCCTGCACACGTTAAAACTCAACCATCAGTAACTTTATGCAACGCTGATAATAAAGCTTCCTAGGTTTCACACCAGTCAGCTTGTATCAATGCTTGAAGAAAATAACCATCAAGGCACTTCTTTAACCTCACTACTGGGACACTATTGTTACACAAGTGCAAAAACAGTATACTGCAATTTCATAAAAAAGGGGAAATGTTCATGTCATGCAACTTTAGTATGATTGCTTACCATTCGCTTTCTGTATGCCATCACAAGAAGTTGATCCATGGCAGCATTCTCAATCCTCCTGCGAAATTTCAAACAAGTTAGCATTATGTAATCATCTAATTTGCCAGAACTCAGACTTTCTCCAATTATTTCAGGACTTGCCTCTTTTCCACATTTCCAACTTCCTGTATGGCTCTGTCAATTTCCCCTAAAGTATTCTTTTCTTCCCGATCTGTGAAATATTCAAACATAATAATCAACAAGCAGGTAAGGTACATAACAGAATTGAAAATCTCAGATAAGAAACACCAAGCTACACGACATCCATACTATGGTGGGTACTATATGAATGTCGGTGGTGGCACATGGTAATGAATGCAAAATTTTCATATTCCTGATGACAACTAGCTCCTATCATTATCCATAAGTGAAGGTATTTCTGAGTGCTGACCTGTTGGTTGCAGCTTCTCAGTCAGTTCCATAACATCTTCATTAATAACTTCCTCCTCAGCAAGATCAGGCTGTAAGAAGACACAAGGAAAATGGAAAAGTTTAGTCATGGGCATGAAAATGCAAAATTCCTTCTGTATATAATGGATCAGTGAATCACACAAGAATTTTATAATGGATCAACTAAAAGCATACCAATGCTTCAGGAAATAAACCAATACTCTGTAGATAACCAACATAAGTCTGTCATCAAGACCCATAAGTTGGTACTGTGAATCGCAGGATGAAAATACTTGGCCTCGCATTTCCCTGGGCTGTAACTGACCCAGATCATTTGAACATATTTCACTGACAAGGCCCCCCTCTGATTGTGAAAGAACTTCATGCATCACCCGACCAGTGCTCATTGCTAAGAAGAGAATTTGACATGCTTGGGTTTTCTACAATGTAATGGACGCACAGCACTCTTTTCACATGAACTCTTGTCTGGGAAATAGTTCTTTTGACTGGGGAAAATCCGATTCCTGACTCAACTTCAGATTCCATTTTATCTCCTAATCTTTTGTTTCAACATCAATGAGGGTGCACGAACCACAATGAGAATCGTCACTTGCATAGTGAAGAACCATATTCTTCCCTTCACTGAGATGGTAAACTGCTTACTTTCATCTTCTTCAATAAAAGCTGAGAGGACTCTTTGGTAAAGTGTTGTTGTTTTGCTTGCTCTTTTTATCTCAATTTTTCTAGATAAAGAATCAGTTTTTGCTGATTCTTGATCGCTCCAACTTCCTTGCTGTCCAACAGAATGATCAGCAGCTACTTTCTGCAGAACAACACCACCGAAAGAGAATATATCAGGTCATATCAATCAGCACTCTGCTAACAATTTAGTAACAACTTGTGATTTTCAAAGCTACCAGTCAGCCTAATATTAAAATACACTTTCTACTGACCAGTTGATAACTACAAAAGAATTTGGCCATGACAAACAGGATTTATAATAATTATTATTATTACTATTATTACCAGCTGAAGAGTTGAAGAAAAATTATGAAAGTGATAGTATTAATTATTAAATTATTACCATTGTATCGTTGTCAAAGGTAGACATGTGCGACAAACTCTCATCAAGCTCCCCTCTGCATAGCTTAGCTGATGCAAAAAAATGTCAAAAATTGAATTTATAAAAGCATGATACAACAAATATGGGGAAAAAAGAGCATACATGATCAGTCTCTTACTTGTTTCTTAAAGTAGGACATGTCCTCAGGGTGGACAGACGAAAAAACAGATTCCACTTTCTTCCAAAAAGGACCAGAACATGCAAGATCTGCAAGACAAGAGAGAGAGAGAGGAAAGAAGTAATGAAACTCATGCGATCCAGGAAAAACAAAGAAGCAACCATACTCTGCATGAATAGCCAGGAGTAGTCAAAGACGCATACTAGCCAGTTACGAGCAGACTTCGCAGCCACAGACAATTCTTCACGATCATCATCAGATTCACCTGAAAAACAGCAAACAACCAACGATGTTAAGAAACAGAAGTCCAAATTTCAGTACTTCAGCCGTGATGAATTATGTATACACATATTACAAATGCATGGATATTGGACAATCATTCATGCATGCCGCACAGATTTAACAAACTTCCAAAATGTGGGATCAAGGAAGATCAAAGTAATCCATAAAAGCAACAAGCCCAGCCTCTTTACAAAACCTCTAAGTATCAGTTACCTGAGTCAGAGTGTGAAGATAAGTACAATAGTCCCAATGAAATTTACAGAAAATCACAAATAGGACAAATTTAGACAGAAACACGTAGTAGAACATCAGCCAGTAGAGATTTTAGAGATAAACAGATGTAAATCAGGCTAATTAATCAAACATACACTACCTGTGAGCTCAGCTGAACCACCATGAATCAAAGATACACGATTTGCAGGCTTGCGGTCCTTCACCTTTTTACATGGAGGGCGACCTGATCTGCTACAGTAGACATTGAGGAACAATGATTCCATTAATTTGTTTAGAAATAAATTTCAATAACTATATATGATTGGAAAGACAACCTAAACAAAGCAGAAAAGATGATGGAAAAAAAAAATATTTTTTATACCTTTTACTTTTATCAGAAGCAGTTCTAACACTTGTAATTGGCTTGCTTGTTGGTAAATTCGCCAGCTTCTCCCTCACTGGCAGCATGCCTGGCTTCGTTAAGGATGACCTCCCTTGTTTAGCGAACGCCGTCTCCTACTCCATTACCAGGGAATTTTATTCTTCTTAAGAGGTGTAGTGAACGCTTCAACTTTACGAGTTCCATTCAGAGAAACCTCGCCATAGTCAATTTGCCTCTCTTTAAGTTTGTTGGTCTCCAGCCCCTGACTCCTCACTCTCAGAAAAGTTAAATGGAGATGAAACGTTATCAAGTTCCCTCTTCATCTTTGGAGTGCAACTTTCAGCATAGCCAGTAAGTAGAGATCCATGGGTTCCAAGGGGAGAGGATTTAGCAGTAAAATCAGACGTGGTAAAGCTTGGTGATGATGTCTGAGGTTCATGGATGGAAACAGGAGAAATTAAATTAGTTCTCCTTGTGCGTGAGTTTTTATGAGGCCGTTGACCTACCCACTGTGCAATTGCATGTGGAGATGAACCCACAGTTGTGGAACGCTTTTGGTTATTCATAGCACCTAACGTTGTAACCTTATTAACAATTGATGGTTGTTCCCAAGCTTGGGGTGATCCAGGTAACGATTGAGGACTACAAGATGAATCTAACACCATCATGGAACCACTCCGTGGTCCTCGAGAAACCTTTGCCTTCAATATCGTACTTGGATTGCATGCTAGGTCCTCATCTTGAATAGTTGACCTACAACAATAGAATTCGTCAACCATCCGAGAAAAAAAAAATGTATACAAAATGCCACATGCAAATTGATTGTTTATTCTTCATTGAAGTGTCCTCCAGACTTTAAAATTTCATCACCCCGATATAATAACCACAAAAGTAGGAAGGTCAGTAATGCATACTTGTTACTCCTTTCCCCTGTGCTCTGATGTAGTGCTGCGATCAACTGGAGAGGTGCTTTCCAACTCATTCTTAAGGATTAAACTAGCATCTGAATGTGCAGCCTCGACCGTACCATCCAACTTACTCATACTTGTAATGCCAGGAGAGGTTTTGAACCTGTAAAAGACAAAGCAAGCTCAAACTACACTGCAACAAATGTACTTACCTTTTTTATCACCATAATAGTTCTAAGAGCTACGAAAAGTGACTCATGCTCAAAAACATAACAGTAACACATAGCCATATTTCGAGCTTAAGTATCTAATCAGATGGAGTTATACAGGTGGCAAATCAACTATCTATTAATTAGAGCCTTGTCTAGCTTTCTTTGTTGTTTTTAACATTACAGTTGCTAACTTTTTATTAGATGGTATGTACTGAAGCAAACATATAGCAGAAGTTCGCTTAACTTCCCATCAAAAAACTAAATAGAGGCAGCCATGTAGTAGAAAACATATATTACAGCGACAAGGTTTCCTAGTGATGCACATACATATATTCCAGAGAAGACAAACTCATGTTTCTCTCCAGCAGTATTTGACAAGAGGATTCTAAGCAAGCAATTAACTATCAGGGCAAATCAGAAATAACACTAGAGATGTAAAATAAACCTGAAACCCTGTGCATCACCGGACCTCCACTTTTTTGAATCAGCGCTAGGCTTTGCAGCATTGAACGTTGGATTTCCCGATCACCACCAATAGCTCGGTTACCAACTACTGCAACAGAACGTTTCCTTTTCTTCGTATCCCACCCTTCACCCCCAACAGGCAATCTACGGATTTTCTCCTCAACTCGAGCAGGTCCGCTACTGACAGGTGAAGGCAATTCTCCTTCTTTATCTGTGACCATCTGCAATTTTGAAGTAGCAGCAGAACTGACATTAGTCTGGTAGCATTGTGGCAAGTAAATCATTGAGGGGAGGGAAAAAAAATACAACACTCAATACTAAAAATCACGCATCATTCATTCTCAAAAGGCATCTAAAAACAGAAGTTAAACTTGACCATCAAAACCATGCATGTCTCATAACGTTCAATCAAGATCTTAACGTATTGTTCTGAACCTGTGTTAGTATTCTCAGAAAGAAAAACAGTACTCAAAGACTGGAGGGTCCCAGAAAATTCATAAACGATGATTATATGCATGGGAAGGGGAAGGGAAGGGAAAAGTATGAATGTAAATGAGTAAATGAAATGCTCTAAGAAGTAAACATTTAACAAACACAAGATAAAGGCAACATAGAGTTTATATTGCAGATAAATTTAACAATTTTATACAAACCCGCATATCTGTTACTGAAGTACGGGCACGCTTGTTCAACGTACCAACCTTCGTCTTCTCTTCCAATCTTTGAGTAACTACATGGTGATTTCTATGAATTTGGCTTCCCATCTTTGTTAGGCTTTGCCCCACTGGACCTGTCACTCGACAACATATCACTCCTCTGTCGCTTTTTTGTGCTTAAAACTTCTGAATACTTGTCCAATTTGACTATGGACTCGCTGAACTTTTGAGCTCGGTCCCTGGGAGAAGGACACCATTTTGTTATCATGATTACCCACTTAAAAGCCAGGAAGGAAATAAGAAATACTGTGTCTACACACATAAAAACACACACTGGGGAAAAAAATAGGACTTTCTAGCAGCTTCGGTTGGGAGTTTGGAGAGAGAGAGAGAAAGAATCCCATGGTAAATAGAGTGTACAAGCATGCCATTTCAATATCAATATCAATATCAATATCAACTTAAACTTTTATTGTATCTTTCATTCTTAACACAGATAACTATAAGTCAAATTTCAAAGTTCTATCCATTTCAATGTCAAGGTTTAGTCATTATGATAACAGTGACAAACATTATTTCTAAGAATCATTTTTAGATATCAACACCCAGAATACTCATGTCATGGGTAATCAAAAATATACCTGGCCATTTTTCTCGTATCTTGCACACTTTCTTTTATGTGCTTTATCTCCTGTGTTGCCACTGGCGGGGCAGATCTTGAATGTGAAGGTCCATAAGAATTGTCTTCTGACGTGCTTCCCAAAGGAACGCCTAGAACCCTCCTAAGATCTCCCGATCGAGTATATTTCTGGTTCCCTAATTTAATTGGCTCAAGAGGCAAACACTGGGGCAGTGGTGGCATCTCTGATGATCGAGCAGGACTTCCGCGGCTTAAATTATTTGCAGAGCCTAACATTCTGAAGCAGCAAACGATAGAGCCCAATAGGGCTCGAGATCCAGAATCCTGTTTCTCTTCCTCCCCTTTAATTAGAAAACAAGACATCAAAATGACCATCCAATTATGTACGTATGAACCATGAACAAGTGCTTGAAAATAGAGAGATGGATATGAAAACCTGACATCACATACGAATTCCATAAATAAATAAAACTAAGGAGCTAAATTGAAGCTAACAGCTGTGCAGAGTCTACTAAAAGAATTGATTTACTCCAACAAGGAACATTGGATACAGGAGAACTCATTATACTCCAGGATCAAATCCATTAAGAAAACTCGTACCTGGTTACAAAATTTGCAATAACATTACAAATAGACAATCTTTCAAGCTCATAGATAGTTTTCAACAAAACATACAGGCATATATAAACAATCATTCATACATGATACATGTATATAAACAATTGCATAAGAAAGTTACCAACTTGACTGCAATTGCTAATAGGGATCCAACTAGAATTTCAAATTGATGCAGAACGTAATTCAAAACAGGAAGGGAAGAAAATGCAAGCAAAAACCCTAATTTAAAGTTTGATAAGCTTAGAAAGATAAGGTAGAAGAACCCTAAATCTAAGACGAAAGGAAATTGAAGAGAAATTGAGGGATGATCCAATTACCTGAATACGTATAAATTCAACGATGTCAATCAGATCAAAGACCAAACCTGTATGTATGTATGTATGTATGTATGTACTAATTTTCTGTGGGAATTTTACATTGGCTCGAGTTTATAAGCGCTCGAATTTTGGCACGTGCAATGCAAGCGCTCAATTGACGCGCCTAAAATAATACGACAACTAAGTCCTCAAACTTTATAAATTAATCAATTGGATCCCTAGTTGGGAATGTTTTCAAAACATTACATTTAAGTCTAGTCAGTCCAAAGGAGCTGTCTTGTTGTGTGCGCGCTGTCAAAAAACCTGCCAAAATTGCTACATGCACTGCATGCTCTCCATATATATCTCTATTTCCATCGTGAGCTCCGCATTTAAGCTCACTCACGGATTCACCCACATCTCGCTTTGTAAGATCTCTCTCTCTCTCTCTCTCTCTCTCTCTCTCTCTCTCTCTCTCTCTCTCTTTCTATCTCTTTCATGTAAATATTTTCTGGGTTTATCTTTAATTTGAATGTTGGTTTGAATAGATCGTGTTTGAAATGAAATTTGTATCATTCAGTTTTGGGGTTTTAGTAAAAATTTTCTTTTTTTCTTTATCGAAGGTGTCATTTTAGTTGTTGAGTTAACTCAATTCCATGATTAGATTTAGGATGGTCAAGGGTTTAGTGTTAAAGGAATGGTATGTGAAAAGGAAATATTTATAATTGATTTGTATATATTTGGATACCCATAGGCAGTATTTGTACGTGTTTGAGAAGCTACAGTTTTTTCTCTGTTTAATTTCTTTTAAATCAAACTTGATGTTTGTGAATGGTGATAATCATTTATGGGTTGAAATGGTGGAAATGTAGTCTAGGATTTGTGAGATCAAAGCTTCAGCGGTCACTGCAATCATATCTGAACACATGCCTATGCTGGTGTCAGTTAGTTATGCCATGTGTTCCTTGTGTATTTTGTCTCGAATTCTATTCTTTGTGTGCCAACGAAATTAGTGAAACATCAGCAATCACGTTTGTTTGGTGCATCATGTTACCTTATGTTGTGCTGTTTGATGAACATTGTGATTGTGTGATAATGGGTGCTCAAATGTTTTTATCTCAATGAATGTCGTTTTTTTCCTACAAAAAAAAGGAAGGATGATGTAATCTACCACAATGATGTTTCTTTATGCATTGATCAAGGATTTTTGACATTAATCAGCCTATCTAGTTAGGTTACTCTTTATCTTTCCGTAAGCTGGAGCCTCAAGTGAAGGACAGAGAGCCAGCTTGTTCTTCTCATAGTGCTCCAAATATCAACTGCCTTGATAGAAGAATTAAAGAATGGTTTAGCTCCATTCTTTAAAACATATCATGGCATACAATTCTCTCTGTTGAGTCCGCATATCCGATGAGGCACAGAATATGACTATTTTTCTCAGAAAGTCTTTTGTTTTAGTCATACTTATTAACACATATTGAGTTGTGCCATCCAAACCACAACTATGTCCATGTTGATTTGAAATGGTTTGTCTTCCATGATCCTGTAAACTCACGTGTTTGTATGCTCTGAAAAGTTTCTCAAATGTGTGCAGTGCATAACTGAAGAAACTCAGAACTAACAGATAAATACTATTTATTTAGTGTTGTAGGTTATAATGTCGACAACTCGTGACTTTGTCCGCTCAACTGATGGTCAAAGCTCCTCCAACACAGAACTGACTCACAAGCACATTTATCAAGAGCTCATTCTTCCTCCGGATCCGGTAGGAACGATTTCCAAGTCTTTTGGCCTGAAATGTTCCCCTGGTTTCAAAACATCAATGGCTAAATACAAGATTAAGCTGATCGGACTGGAAGGTGATGAACAGGAGTTTGAGGCTAAGCTGACGACACTTACATCTTGGATGCGGCTGAGGATGCAGGAATCGAGCTGCCTTATTCTTGCAGGGCTGGGGCTTGCTCCACTTGTGCCGGGAAGTTGGAAGCAGGAGCTGTAGATCAATCTGATGGTTCCTTCCTGGACGATGCTCAAATGGGCCAAGGATATTTGCTCACCTGTGTTTCATACCCAACTTCTGATTGTGTCATCCACAGTCACAGAGAAGGTGATCTTTACTGAGAGAGAGAGAGAAGAGCGTGAGATTTCTAATAAACTAATGTTGGCATATAGACCCTCTTGAGCTCTAAGTACTTTTCTCATGAATCATTTTTTTTTAAATGAATAGCGTGTTGTTCATCCGACTATGTTAAAATTATCTCAAAATTAATTGGTCGTAACAATTGCAAGTTATTTACATTTTGGCTGATTCTGCAAACATTGCTGAGAAAACTGCCAATGTTCTGCTGGTAAAATATCTGTTTTTTCATTCTGTATTGAATTTTGTTGCCTTTGGCTAGATTTAACAGTCACTGCTAGATTGAAATTCATCTCTATCTAGCAGACCTTAGAAACTAGAAATTTTCCATCAACAAAACTGATTGTTGAGTTTCCTAGCTGTTGCTCCATGATTTTTTTGTTTTCACTGTTCTTCATCTCTGTCTTCATTTTCCTCTTCTTCAAGGGTACTGTCATCAGTAGGATGAATAAAGTGCATCTTCAAGCGGCCGTCTTCTCTTTCCGCTTGCAGGAATTCCTGAGAGGGTATACGGATCTCTTGTAGAAGAAACCTACCATCTTTTCGATATGACTTGAAGAAAACCCAAGGCTTTCCGCTTTGGCCTATGCTAGATATTGGTGGAGGGAAAGTTTTTCCACTCGTTCTCGACTTTGAAATGCTTATAACTCTGGTCTTGTGTTGCTGGAAATCTGCTGTTTCGTTCATATTTATGTCGTCGGAGCTTTCAGAACCGAGCCCTTCAGTGCATAGTTGGAGGTGATCACTCTGTTTCTGAGAGCAGCTGAATGGAGAAGTGCTTTCTGGTTTTGAGTTAAAAGACGATACAGGAAACGAAGACGAGTAATGGGAGGATTGCCGTTCTTCGGAAATGGAGCTCGCCGAAAATCTCTGTGAAAGACGAATGGTCGAGGGGAGGTGGTGGTTTGATCAGAGGCTTGATTTGGTTCCAGGAGAGCGATTCCATGAAGGTTGGATTTTCAGGAAGTGGTTTCTCAAACATGTGATGCAAGGCAGTCATGATAGAAAAAAGTATAGGAAAAGAAGCACGAGGAGTTGGTTGGTTTCTAGATAAGAAGAATGAATGAATGAACGTATTATATATTTGGGGATGCACGGATGGATCAAATCTGGTGGTTGTTAAAGCTTTTCAACAGCATCCCATGATCCCATCCCATGCCATGCCAGCATTCATTTGCTTCTTTTATAATTATTTTGCTAGTATAATAACAAAACTAGTACATAACTACATACATTACATACTATTCCAGAAGAGATAAACAAATAAAATATTAGTATTATTCCGTATTATTTATGAGGTTGTAGTTTAGTTTACCTCGGTCACACACACGTTATTCAAAACAAACTGAGTACGACTTGTGGAATTTGTTATAATCAATGACCAATGTGTAGTTAGTTGTTGACAGAAGAAGCCAAGAACAAAGTATCCGAATTCATTCATACGGCCGAGTTGATTTGACTTTCGTTACAAATAGATAACCCTTGTGGTTGTGGTTAATGTAATTCCCACCCTACAATTCTCTCAAGTTTCTCTCTTCACATATATGAATGGTAGTTGACTACTCCTAACTAGCTCTATTGTCAACTATAGTCAAGTCTCAACAATGTAATTGCACAATTATATTTTAACATGATTTTCTCTTAAAGTGAATATCTTAACATGATTATAGTGCAAATTTTATTTGTTCATTTTGTTATACCTCGAGCAATTTTTTTTCTGAAAGTATTTATTAATTAATTACTAGCATATATATACATGATTTCCATCCACCAATCAATCAGTGGTCCCAGTTGAATCTAATTGGATTCTCCAAAAGGAAACAAAAGGCCGAAATCATGTAGGGCTTTAATTTATGGTCGCTGATTTTAATAAATTCGACTATTTTTAAAAAAATTTATTAAAATATCTAATTTTTTATAAAGAAAGAAATTTCAATTTGTGATTTTTTTCATAAAAAAAGTAAATAATAAAAACAAAATCCAAAAGTCGTAAAACCTAGCTAATTAACACATTCATCATCTATTTCAGTCCGACGTAAGTGGCTCATCCTCATGCGTCATGATCATTTATAACCAAGTGTCTTGAAAAGTTTTTTTTAGTTACACTAAGTATTTGCAATGTCTCGATCAAGTGTGTTTGCAATTCATAGATATAACTTTTGGTTATGATCGCTTCAAGAATTTTTTATAATTAATTAAAAATATGATGAAATCAATGATTGTAGATTTGATGAAGGAAGCTTACTGAAGATGAAGAAAATTCTAAACAAATATTCTTAATGAAGAAGGTATTTGATGTGGTGTTTATGAAGTTTGGTAACATTTTGAAAAGCTACATAGAAATGTTGGAAGGGATCAAACCAAGCTGTATTGTCTTTAGAAAACAGAATCTGCAGAAAAATAAGATCCGGATGAACTTCGCAACACGTAGTAAAATAAATGCATAAACCAAAACAACAATTTTTTTAATAGTACATCGAAATGGATTCAAACTTGAACGTAGAAACTGTAAATGGTATTTCAAACATGTTTGTGAAAAAAATACATGATAATAACTTATATACATGATATACATTAAAATGGAGGATTTGTGCACATGGATATTTATTTAATTAGTTATAAAAACAAAAACAAAAACATAATAATTTATAATCTTAAATTCATTTGCGAGCATGAATATTTATTTAATTAGTTAATTCTTAACTAGATACACATACATATATATTAAATTAATTCCACCTAGCACGATGAATCCTAGCTGTTGAATCATCCACATAATTTAATAAAATTAAAAGTAACGAATAAATTAATTCATATGCATATCTTAATTATTGCAGGCCACATAATTTTTTCTTAAAATTAATTAATTTTATAAATTTATATTTTAATATGATTGCGAAAACAGAAATGCATGTCAAAAGTAGCTATATATATTATTATCAAAAAAAAAAAAGTAGCTATATATTGTTGCAAGCAGGCACAAATTGAGTGTCATGCCATAAAAGCGCTTGATAGTAGTTTTCATTTTTTCCCAAGTACTAACTGTAGCATCATTATTATGTGGATTATTCACTATTAAAACACACTCAAATCACTATTAAAATTACTGTTCATCGATTTCGTCCGTTGGATTCGGTCGAATTTGGCCGAAAAACGAATCGAACCGTCCATTTTCGACCGAAAAACCAAAAAATATACGAAATTACCTTTTTACCCTCGCTCTTACGTGTCTGAGAGAATGGCTTTGGGGACAAAAACGTAAAATAAATGCGAAATTACTTTTTACCCTCTCTGATCCGCACCATTACATTTCAGCCCGAACGAATCGAGATTGCCACGTGGCAATCACTGCCTCTCTCCTCCAAAATAAATTCGAAACTTTGAAGCCCCGTATCTACAAATTGGAGCCGATTTACGCTATCGATATCTAATACAAAAATTTAGATACGCATTTTTACAATCAAATGAGAGTCGTTTCATATTTTTCCGACTTCGTATGAATATTTTATGAATTTTTGAAAAACTGAGCGAATTTTGAATAAAAATCAGATTTTCCCACAACTTTCTTCTAAAGTTCCGAACGGCCCTCAAAGTTTGTCTTCTAATTAGGCGACAACTTTAAGCTTAGATCTACGCCAAACGGTTTGAAATTTGAAAAATCCGACAACGATAGGACGTTCATCTCATCGAGACGACACCGGCCATATAATAAAACCCGGAATCCCGGGACCACCGACAACGGCACTACCATTCCCACAACTTTCTCCTCAAGTTCCGAACGGTCCTCAAAGTTTGTCTTCTAATTAGGCCACACCTTTAAGCTTAGACTCACGCCAAACGGTTTCAAATTTGAAAAATCCGACAACGACATGACGTTCATCTCGTCGAAACAAGTCCGGCCATATAAAAAAAAAGGAATCCGGCGACCACCGACGGCGGCACTACCATTCCCGCAACTTTCTCCTTAAGTGCCGAACAATCCTCAAAGTTTATTTTACGCTTAGATCTACGGCAAACGGTTCGAAATTTGAAAAATCCGACGACAACACGATGTTCATCTCGCGGACATTTGTCACGAATATCATGTGTATATAGAGCTACATTTGTAGGAAAATTTTTCAATCCCACGTAAATATTATATTCTCTTCCAATAAAATTGTGTACATTTATATTTCTTATTCAAAATTGCTCGAGCACCTATCATTTTTTTCGTAAACCCGTAATAATATTCGACAAATCCAATCGCAACATATTACACACGCTCGCGACGATTTTTTAGCAAAAATTAGACCATCGATAATAAATTGGACTTTTAGCATTATAAACTCACGACTCGAGCCTGGCTCTAGTATGTATATATATACTACGTGCAATTAATTAAGAGTGGATCACTATATCTTCTTCTTATTTCTTCTTTCTTCAATATCTCCTCCTTCACAATATTGCTACTACTGACATGAAATGGATAAGGTATTGAGATTCATAGCATTAAATCTCTGACTTATAATCTTATTTGCTAGATTTCAGGATTTTGCTATGGGGCATTGCAGGTACAATTTTTATTTCCTTTTCCTTGATTTAAATAATTAATTAATTGTGTAAATGGGTTAAATTGAATAAAGTAATTAACTAAAGAGCTTTGCTATTTATATATTTTTTAATTTTATATTTTGATGTATCATATTGGAAGAGAAAATAACTAATTTTATTTTAGTTTATTTTGATTGCATTGCAATTAATATTGGCAGGTAGGGTTTTACAGGAGCGAATGTGGTTTAAGAGACGTGGAGGGCATAGTGGCCAATGTTGTGACCTCACACTTCTTCCAGGATCGCTCCATTGTGGCCGCTCTTTACGCTTGCTTCATCACAGTAAGTCCAATACGGATAATTTCTTTTTAATTAATTCTGTTTAATTTTACATTTTTTTCTAAAAAATAAATAAAAAGTAATTAATGGATTGGCTGGCTAATAACAACTTTTTTTTTTTTTTTTTTTTTTTTGAAATTGGCTAATAACAATATATTAGACAGAGTATATCAGTGTGTTCAGATAAGCCAATTCATGCAAGGTCCATGCATTAAGCAAGAATGATGGATTAGTTGGCCAGTGAGCTAGCGTGAATTTAGTTATACAGTTTCCCGATCCATTCAATCATTGGTTAGATGGATTTAATTAATCATAAGTACTAATTAATTAGATGTTGTCGAAAATAAATTAGGTTGCGATGCATCAATCCTCCTGGATGGAAGGAATAGTGAAAAGACAGCATTTGCTAACATTAGAGTAAGGGGATTTGATATCATAGACCAAGCTAAGGCCGCCGTCGAAAGGGCGTGCCCCGGCCCTGTCTCTTGCGCTGATTTCATTACCCTAGCAACCAGAGATGCTGTGTTTTTGGTAACTAATTAGTATATATTCTCATCTAAATCTGGTTTATTTAATTAATTTCGATCGAGAAATATGTGTAGTGTAAATATATATATATATATATATATGTATAAGTGGTAATTAGAAATTTATACAACGTACAGAGTGGAGGAGGAAGATACAATATAGAAACAGGTAGAAGAGATGGTTTGTTCTCTGTAGCTCAAATGTCAGCAAACTCCCAGGTCCATCAGATACAGTCTCTCATCTATTGCTGAGTTTGCTACTAGAGGACTCTCTCCCATTGATATGGTTATTCTTCTGGTATATATACTCCCTCCGTCCAAAATTATATATACATGTATAAACATTTTTTTCTAATATACATGTAAATTTAACAAATTTAAGATAAAAATTACACTCTTTTTCCTATTTTCTCCATTACACTAAATTATGATTTTTTACATTTTATATATACATTACACAAATTGTTTCACCACATAATTTTTAATTAATTTTATAGTCTACAAGATCAAATTGCAAGAAAAAATTGTAAAATACATGTCAGTGAAAAAACAATTCCGTCCAATCTAATTTTTACACTGGCCTTATTTTTTTATAGGCATTCGTTGAATATTTTGAGGTCTCCGTATGGTTCCTTCTTTCAACAAATCCAATGAGATAGAAACACAAAATATTGCAATGTAGAGGTGCAATAATACAAGAATCGACATCAAATATATGTATTAATATATTCTTCTCCTACGACTAAAAACATCGACAACAAAGCTAACCAAACTAAAAGTACGTGAAATAAAAAATAAAAAAAACTCATATATCTTATTCTTTTATCCGTCAATAGATTATACGTGAGAGATCGAAATGTGATAATAATCTTCGATGAATTTTTTTTTGAAAAAGTGATTATAGAAAACTTTTTGCCTTACGCTAGGTTGGGAAAAAAATGAAGGCTCCTTGTATTTTCTTTTTGATGGTAACTAGGAAAATTAAAATTAAACAGAAACGTCCTGAAGGACCAGAGTGTTTATCTCCCTAGGGAGACTATTACAGTTAAAGTCAATACTAGAAGATAGTAAAGGAAAATGAGCCAAACAGTCAACAACAGAATTACAATTACGCTTAATAAAACTAAACTTAATATCACCTAAAGATCTAGCTCTTGCCCTTATATTATCAATAAGCAAACCACAACTTGTGTTACTTAGATTGCTTTTCTGCAATTCATAAATTAATCATTGACAGTCTCCCTTCCAAAACAAACTTGCTATCCAGAGTAATTGGGATATCAATTCCAAAGCATGAAATGCAGCAATTGATTCAGCACGTAATGCATCTTCAGCTTCTCCAATCTTTCCTACAGCAGCTTTGATGACTTTGCCAGTATTATCTCGAGCAACTAATCCAAACTGATTCCGTTCAGAACCAAATATGAAAGATGCATCAAAGTTGACCTTAACCGTATCGATATCTGGTGGCCTCCAATGAAGATCCTTTCTGCCTGATTGTGATGTTGTTGAATGCTGATCCAGGGAAGAGCAAGTTAGAACGCCATTGATTAATTCCAACACACTCACACCAGGATGAGAACAAATACATTCAAACACCTGCTTTGTTAGGGTTAGTCCAAATCCAAGAAGAAGATAAAACAAATAAACAGAACAATTCATTGGACAGCATAGTAAAAACTGTGTTTAGCCAATCAAAAAGTTTGAAGAACGATCAGTAGCCACATGAGTGAGGTTCAAAGATCTCCACACAAATTGAGACCATTCACAATCCCGAAACAAATGAAGCATAGATTCTTCCTCAATCTCACAAACAGAACATTGCAGGGTTACAGCCATACAACGTCTCCTTTGAATTGTCTTTGGTTGCAAGAACTCCCTTAGACAAACGCCTAACAGAATGTACGAATATTAGGAGGAAGCTTCAAATCCCAAAGACTATTCCAAAAACGAAAAAGAATTATGAACTGGATTCCAATGTTTCCTAGGGAATAAAATGTCTTTGGCTATATAATAACTGGATTTTACGAATAACAGCCATTAACTGATGTTACACCAAATAAATCTGTCTTATTTAGAAGCATCCACCAATGGTGTAGCACGGATAGCCTTTACTTGATCATCCGGAAACAACTCAAAGATAAGCTCTTTATTCCATCGAAATTCATCAGAATGAATCAAAGAAGCCATGGATATGAGAGGGGATTATGATCAACATTTCTTGAAGACAGCAGAGGACC
Source organism: Oxalis stricta (assembly GCA_024708375.1). Lineage (NCBI taxonomy): Eukaryota > Viridiplantae > Streptophyta > Magnoliopsida > Oxalidales > Oxalidaceae > Oxalis > Oxalis stricta. The sequence goes on from JANIEQ010002082.1 coordinate 19,751, forward strand.
AGGAATATTCTTGACCTACTGATCTTGAAAAACTTCTATTTCAACACCATTTCCAACTCTCCATCTTCCTCCTTCCATTAGAACCTCTCTAGCATCCAAAACTGCTCTCCAAATTGCTGATGGCTTTGAACCCAAAACTACCTTACGAAAAGACGAAATTCTGAAATACTTATTTTTGAAAATCCGAGCCATCAGAGATGTAGGATCAGTAATGAGTCTCCATGCTTGCTTAGCAAGTAATGTCAAGTTATGAGCCTCCAAAAACTTAAATCCTAGACCTCCTTTCTTTTTCTTTTCACATAAACCTTTCCAGCCAACCCAATGGATCTTACGAGAACCCAATTCAGTCCTCCACAAAAAACTTAGCACAAGTACATCTCTAAATCCTCACAAAAACTTGAAGGAACCTTGAACAAACTCATCACAAAAGTTGGAACTAGATTGCAAAATAGATTTGATAAGGACTCTCCTTTCCCTGCAGCTGTTAAATAACGGTCCCTTCCAGCCTTCTAATTTACTTTTAAGACGGTCACGAAGATAATCAAATGAAGCTCTTGTACTCCTTCCAACTATTATAGGCATTCCCAAATAAGTACTTTTCGACAAGGTCTTTAGTAACCCCACACAAGCTCATCAGCTCCTCCTGTAAAATTGAATTGATATTCCATTGAAAAAAGCACTAGATTTGTTGAAATTTACTTCTTGTCCAGCAGCACATTTGTACAATTCCAAAATTTCAAAAAAGTCCTGCAATCTTCCTTGGAGTAGCACGAAAGAATGCTAAACTGTCATCTGCAAATAGCAGATGCGATACTTTAACACCTGTTCCGGAGACTCCCACAGGATGAAGTAAATTTTGTTCCACCTTATCTTCAATGAGCCCTCCGTCAAAACTTCTGAACAGAGAACATAAAGCACACTGGATGGTGGATCTCCTTGCCTTAAACCTCTTGTTGAAACAAAGGCAACCTGCTCAACGCCATTCACTAAAAGAGAATATGTGACTGATGTAACACATCTCATCAGGAGGTTTGTCAGATTAACTCGGAAAACCAAGTCGTAGAAGACAAAGCTTTATGAAAGGCCACTCCAACTTATCATAGGCCTTTCTAATATCAAGCTTCGAGTTTACAGAACCCACTCTTCCACTTCTTTT
>JANIEQ010002084.1:0-27248 GCA_024708375.1 Oxalis stricta
TATCATCCGGCGTCCTAATATAACCAATCGCTCCGTTTTTGCTTCGACCTCGACCGATTCGATCCGATCGCCGCAACTCTACGTCCTCCGCAGTCGGTTCGCCGATTGAGTACCAGTACCTAGTAATTACGATAAAATCAAACGATTAGATTTGTCAATATCTATACATTAGTAAAACTACGTCAAAAAGTTAAAAACGTTACGAAAACATACTAACCATGAAATGCATCCCCTCCGTGCTGTCCTGCGTACTCGGCAAAACCCGATAGCCTGACCGGTGGATGTGTCGGGAAGGCCCCGAGAGCTCGACCCGATGCCTAAACTTATGTCCACATCTCTACCAATAGGCTCGGCCATCTGCTGCGAGGGCGGAGGCCAATCGAAGAGGCCCTCGAAGAAATCGTGCTGCGTAGGTTCCGGAGGAGCGGGAGGATCTGCAGCCGTCATTGATACTGGGAGCTGCACATAGGGAGAAGTCGTGTCGGCCAAGTCCTCGGTCGGCAAATCCGTGGTGGTCGAGTAAATCCGTAAAGCCGCTTGTCCATCCTGGTCGTACATCTTCCACGTTAGATGGCGCTGCCTCGGCACTTGCGATGACCACCTCCACGGTGAGATGATGTGGTACGTCCGGACGAACCACTGTGACGAGAAGATCCAGCGGGACGAGAGGGACCAGGCCTAAAATCCGAAACGGAATGGCGAGCAGCTGCAGGCGGAGGAGGAGGTACATCGGGCGGAGGTACCTCGGGTGCTCGCTGTCCGCGTCGTCTCCCGCTACCCATTACCCGACTACCGATCCTTTGCAGCGGTGATCTCCGCGGTGGGGCGGTGTAACCCTGTGTGGGATCGACTTGCACGACGTCCTGGCTAGCTACGGCGGTCTCCTCCAATATCGGCACACCGACCGCCTCCATCGGATCACGGAGCTCGGACGAGAACTTCCCGAAACCCCGACGACAGTCACGGTGATATTCGTTGTCACTCAACGCCTCCTCAAGATTTTTCGCCTCATACATTAGTCGGCTCAACCCGTGGCTCTGCAAATGAATACCACATCACACTTTTTAATGAATAAATATAGCGCAGTAGTTAAACATATCGCTCAACCAATGACAGATACACATACGGTGAATTAATAAATAAAACATCACATCACGTAAACAGGAATAATTATTACGCACCAAGGCATTCACCGAATCCGTGTGGCCATGGTAACCCCCTACGGATGGCTCCCGACCGGGCTGCTGAACGAATCGGACGGTCCTGTCCAGGTACCACTCTCCATATCGGTCCACCGCTGTCGGGTTAAATGTCGGCGGACCCTCAACGACATGGTCCGCACGTCGGAGCCAATGACGGACGTGCCAGTCATGAACACGTGCCCGGTCCACAGCGTGGGACGACCTCTTCGTCCGGTGCAACCTGTCGGTACCCGTCCGATCTAGAGGTGCCTGCGGCACATGTTGCGGGCGCCCAAGCTGCCGCATCACTCTGTCGGGATAGTGTCCCTCCACAACATAGAAATAGTGGAGGTATGTCCTCGACATCCAGATGTGCTCGCCCTCACGGCATCCATTCGGTAGACCGAGCATCTGCTCGGCGTACGGTGTCCATAGGAACTCGAAACGAAATGAGGAAAATAATTGTTAAAAATAAATTAATATTTTGAAAAATAATAATCTAAAAAATTTAAAATACCTGGGATGGAGTCGAGAGCGACAACTGATCTCTGTACGCCACGAGTGAGTGGCTTGTAATGGTCGTCCTCGACAGAGGTCTCGTCCACCTGCATCAATTAGAAGTTAAGTAATTTGCCTAAAAAACGTATGGTCGCAGAAACAAATAATTCATGAATTTAGTTATAAATTTATATGTACGCGAACTTACTTTGCGGCAAGTGGGGAGTCTTCGGCGGCTCGGGCCCTCGACGAAACCTTGGCCTCACCTTAGAAATCCTCGTCCATGCCCATGACTGGACGAGTAGCCCGCACATGTTAGAATTCTGCTCTCCGGAGCGGGCCGAATCGCACGATGCGCGATATGTGTAGGAGAGCACGGCGCTGCCCCAGCTGTAACAACCGCATGCCTCTGGGTCTTCTAGGAGGCGCGATGTGAATAAATCGATCTTATTCGGCTGTGATCGGGGAAGAAGCAACCAGCAAGCAGGAAAGCGAGGTGGCATCGCGCCCTCCGAAGCGCCTCCACCCGAGTGATATCTACTTGCCCGCGATGTTGCTGCAGGTGGGCCTTAATGCTAGCCGGTTTGATGCCGGTCTTCGAAGTCTTCTCCGGCACAAAGCCCAACATTCTAAATAGATACCCGTCGATGTCCTCGGGGTACGCCTCGGTACCGGTAACGGGCGCACCGTCGACCCGCAGTCCAAGCAACACCTCGACGTCCTGTAGGGTGATGGAGGCCTCGCCGACGGATAGATGGAAGGTATGGGTCTCGGGCCTCCATCGCTCGGCAAGTGCGGTCAGGAGATGATGGTCGTACTCCATATATCCTATCTTTGCGACCAAACCGAAACCCATCATCTCTATATAGTCCATGACCTCCGGTAGTGTATACGCGGTTATCCCGCATACACTCCCGAAGAAAGCGTCCGCTCTCCTCAGCCTCATTGCATTGTCAACGTCCTCCCGGACGAATATATGTCACGCGATCTGTGTTGCGGCTGAAACCACGATAGATCCCTCACGGTAGGACCTGCGCAATCCAGGAAGATCTCGCCGCCATAATCTGTAAAAAATAACAATAAAAATTAGTCCTCTAAAATTAATCACCTTAATAATCGTCTTAGTAAATTTTAATAAATTTTAATAAAATGATTTGATTTGAAAATATATTACATTACCATTAAATTTTTTTATAGATCATCTTAGTAAATTTTAATAAATTTTTAAAAGACTTATACAAATAAATTATTCAACAAAAAAATATACATTCAAATCTTAATTACTACGTAATAAATTTTATTTAATAATCTCTTATTAAAAAATTAAATTTAGGTAGATTTTTTATCGTCTTTATGAAAAATAGATTTTTTATCTCTGTCATGTGATATAGCCAGTACCAACTAACCTTTTTTTTTAATTAACCTACATTATTTTTTATTTTTAATTTTTTTAAGAAAATATTAATTTATCTTTATCAAGTGGCTAAAATAATCATCATAAAAAAAAAGTGATTTATAATAATTAAAGGTTAATAATTTTGTTACGGATGGAGGAAATATAAAAGCTTGTCAAACATTGTTGGGTCATTTAAACATTACATCATTACATTGCATAAATACGTTAAATTGCAACGAAATTTAAATAGAAAAAGAGAAAAATACCTTAATCGTCGGAATATACGTCCGTAGAACAAATTCGTCGAAACACTCGTTTGGATTTGACTTCCTTTTCACTTCAAATTACCGAGAATGATAGAATTCTAGAGAGATAAAAGAAGAAGAATGAGAGACGGATGAAAATGAGAGACGGAGAAATGAAAACGTGTTTTTAAAGGCAATTCCAACCGGCCCATTTTTCAAATTTTTTTCCTTTCGGCTACACGTGTCAAACATGCAATGGAGGAGTAAACCGGCAGCGACACTTGTCAAACATGCAATGGGGAGAATTGTGGCAGCCCTTTGACCGGCATGGGATTGCCGGGGCTAGCTTGGACCGGCATTGGCATTGACGGTCCTAAGAAAATGACAAATTTCGACCGGCATTAGCATTGCCGGTCTTGAAAAATCTTGCCTTTGACCGTCTATAGCATTGCCGGTCCTAGATTAATGTTAATTTTCGTCATTAGGGAGTCCGACCGGCAATGGGAAAACCGGTCGGACTAAAAATGTTCACCTTTTCCCAATTCGTTTCAAAATGTTGACGTTTATTTTATACAATTTACATTTATAATTTCCTGAAAAACATTCTCATTTACGTAATTTTCATACTTAATCTTTTATCTTTTATTATGAATTGCCAATTATGTTTTCCTTAAGCTCAGTAACATAATCTCTTATTTAATCCTTACATTAATTTATAAAGGTTTTTTATTTCAATGATTTTTTTTTTGAATAATTTGAAACATGTTGGTACATTTTAATTATTTAGACATATCAAATAATTTACTTAAGAAGAGTTTAAAATTATATTAAATGTATATGTAAATATATTAAAAGAATTCTTGTTTGATAAGGAAATTTATTCTGACTTGAATTTTTTTATGGATTTTAGTTTTACTTCGATTGGAAACGTCAACGATGCAACTTGAATTTTCAACTAAAAAAATTATGGTGCGACCTGAATTTCTTACTACCTCCATAACAGTTAAATCCGGACTTTGCCATTGGCCATTCATTGACTCAAACAAGCAAAAACGGAATATAGATGTTAATCCGGAATACTTAACCTCTTACTTAGACTATGTATGTCATATTATTCTTTTTTATTTTTGTAATAATTTACATCTTTAACTAATGTGTCATTCCTCTCTCGACTTATGTCATATCCACTAATTTTTTTTAACACTATTAGAGAAATTCTCAAGTTAAGTTTGCTTCATAGATCCCGAATATATATAGAGCTATATTTACATCACTTCATTTTGAGATGTTCAGTAGATCATATGCCACATTAAACACTTGTACTAGCAAAAATTCCTTAGACATTATTTACTTAAAGGAAAAGACCAGAGGCAAAGGCACGTATGTAGTTTTGATGTCACGTGACATCACAATATTTTTAATTTTTTATAAAAATATCTTTAAATTTCTTAATCAGTTAAAATTATCTTAAAATATTGTATCCACAAAAGTATTTACAATTTTAAACTGTTAAGATATAATTACAAAAAGACGTAAAATTAAAGGATCTAATAATAAATACTCTTAAGATTTCTTATTTAGATGTAACTAACGTTTTTTCTTCCTAAAAATCTCAAAATAAAATAAAAAAATCCTAATATTCGAGCTTTGAAAAACTAGATTTTTTGTTTGCTCTAAAATTAAAAAAAGTAAAACTTTATCTATCTTAGAAATTAGATGGCGCCTTCAAAACAAACAATAAAGATACTAATTTTTTCTTGATTCTTTTATCGCTATTGATACTATCAATGATCATTATGAAAAATCAAGTGTGAATTCGAATAGGAGATGAGTGGATGAACGATTGCTTTGTTACTTATATTAAACTATTATCGATTGAATTTTTATGTAAAATTAAATTTATCGTTTGAATTTTTAATATATATTTTTGAACCCACTGTCAATTTATCGTTGATAGTAGTTTGGTCGTTGTAGAAAGGGTTCATCTTGGATGGTTGTATGTATATGATTGTGTCATAGAAAAGTGGGGTATAATCCCTATTACTTACATTGCTTCTTTAAGATTTTTTTTTCTTTTTTCTTTTTGCATCCTCTCGATTTTCTTTTTTAAATTGCGTAATCTTCCATTCAAGTACTAGTTTTTGCATTATAAACTTCTTTGTTGAGGATCCTTTGTTCCACCATAGCTTGAAGCTCAATTATTGTCGTTCGGGATCTTTTCGTGAATTTCAGTCCATTGTTTATTTTCTCATTGGGTAGAACATCTATGAAGATTTCATGGTTTTCGAATGAAAACCCTAAAGGTAGCGAAACTCCTAGCTTGTGTTTGCCTCCATTGAATTAGTGGACGAAGAATATGTACATAGTTGGGTAGAAGATCTTAGCAATCCTCAAGGAGGAAAGCCAATGTGTTATGTAATGTTTTTAACAGGTTGTACCTAATGATCCTCGTTCACGATAACAACATATTCTATCAACATCGACCAAACTTGTGAAGACTCTCCATAATGATCTATTGGTCCAATATTTGAGATTTGCACACTTTTTGAAAGAGGACGTCTAAAGTTTCATTATAGGCTCAAGAATAACATCAAACGGTCTCAGAAATGTACGGAACTCGAATCAAATATTGGGTACAGTTTCCCAAATAAAATTGTGCATAAGTAGTTTTTGTTAGATTTGTCGACCAATGTTCAATAGACTATGCATAACTCGTCACTCATTGAAATTTCGAACTCGTCACTCATTGAAATTTCGAACTCTTTATGTCGTTGGAAAGAGGACATTTTGAACTTCAATTTTAGGTAGAAATTTGTTTCAATCGGATCACTATAAAACGTCCGAGAAAATGTCTATAAAGTTATGTTATGGATCCGCTCCGAAATTTGTTTTACGTGACAAATTTATTCTTCTCGGCAATGGCTCCGCCTCGTGAATGATGTGATTGGCACCAATTGTTCCCCGCTAGTCGGCGCCAATTATTTCGTTAGAAACATGAATGATTCAATTGCGATGACGGTGTACATAAATAGAGGAGATTCTAACTTTTTGAGCAACTATAACTTAAACATGGTTTGTAAGGCTCGCTTCGAGTGAATGAAGCTTTTGGGTGGTGGCGTGCATGCTTGTGCTTGAGGGTTTTTTTTTTCTTTCTAGAGAAATGATTGCTCATTTGCTCAACCCTAAGCAATATATTTATACTATTATGGTCTGGGTTAAGCTTCCTAAACCAAATGAAGATCATAATGGGTTTATAGCTCCCTAATTCTTTTTTAGGCTGTAAAGTCCTAAAGGACACATGTAGATATTTTTTTACTCATAAACTTCGAAATGATAATTTTATAAATATGAGTGTCCTTTTTAATCATGAATACAATTATGATGCTTGTAAATATGGATCTATCCAGTTTGACGAAAATTAGATTTTTTAAATGAATCGTATAAATAATGAAAATCCTTACTTTAGAAAGATATGTGTATATAAATCGTATAAATAATATGAAATATTGGATTAAAGAAAACTTAAATAAAATTATGCTAGCATTTATAGGTTTAGTTAGGAATATTTGACAAACCAATTATTATTATTTTGAGTTATTTTAAGAATTATAATTTTATTGATTTTTTATTTATAATAAATGTTGGGGAAATATCGAAATAACGAACAAAATAACAACCGGATATATGTATACAATCTCCGAAGGCACGTGAACGCTTTCGGATTGAATCAATTCGGTGGTTCACCCCAAACTATTCAATCGGATACAATCGGAGATTAGAGAATTTTACGTATGTTTATTGTTTGAGAAGAACCAGAGAAAAGTATGATCGAAGAAAAACGTAATGAAACGTCTCGTATTGATTTTTAGGCCCATAACCGCCTTTTAGGCAGTTAATTTCTAGGGTTTGAAAACATGACAAAATCGGTCCCTCGAGTTCGAAAGTGCGATTTTTGCCATAACACTTTAATGGAAATAAAAAAGCTCGACTCCCGGCAGGGGCTCTGCCCCTTGGACCCCGCTCCCGGGGCTGCCGCCCGAACCCCCGTCCCTTAGGGGCTTCGCCCTTAAGATCATAATAAATTCATATAAGCGTGCACTCCGCACCACCGTACTTATATGATGTCTTATTATGATTAAACTGATCAACCAAGTTAATCCAATTACACTAAAATATCCAACAATAAATAGAATAAAAGAAATTATGGACACGTGTCAAAATTAAATTCGACAAATTAGATCTATTCAATTTATTATTTATGGTCAATAAGATTTGAATTATTATTAAATATTATTTCGTCATAAAAACACTTATCAATTTTCTTATACAAGAAGAAAAAAATTTCTTATACAAGAGCAATATAAAATTTGATAAAAATTTTACAACCGCAGTAAGTAATACGTTTCACAATATTTATGTTTTGAATTTGAATGACATGATATAATTAATAAAAATATATTAAAAGTATTTTTGTGAAGAGAAAAATTTTCATATTTTTTCAAATTGAATTATATTTTAAATTTCTTATCCCGGTGCTATTTCTATTACTACTGTTTTTGGCGCTCTTTTATTTCCGTTTTCCCTCCTTTCACGTAAATAAAGAATGACCACTTAATACAGTCCTTAAAAGTCGTATCATGCTAATAACGAAAATAAAAAAATCTTCTCACAGAAGTAAGTTTGCGGAATGGTCCTCCATTTTCTGCTCAAGTCAAATCCCTTCTTCCCTCCTCTCTCTTTTTCAGTGGTGAGCTTCTCTTATTCGCTCGATTCTTTCTGTTTATGATGTTTCTTCCATCTACTCCATTTGTTGAAGTTCAGTCGATGTAAAACCCTAATCTCTACTTCGAAATACAATCGTCTCTGCATTCTGATTCTCCTCCAGTCCAGGTTATTAATTTAATTATTAGTGTTTATTTATTATCCAATCTGCTTAATTTCTCATCATCCCCGAAACCCTAACTTGCTGCGTCCTCCTGAAGTAGCTGTTACTCCATAATTACTCGAGGAACTTTCGTTGATTTTACAATATTTAATGATTCTATTTTTTTGCTGCAGAGCTGGTATTTAATCTGCTAGTTCGAATTCATCATGTATATCAAGCAGGTGTGTGTGTGCAATATGCTTGATGCTTACTTCTATACATACTTGTTGCTAAATGCAAAAGAAATAAATGGATTTCGTTTTCTTTTTCCTTTGACTTCCAGCTGATCATTGAAGGTTTCAAGAGCTACAGAGAACAAGTAGCAACTGAGCCGTTCAGTTCAAAGGTCAACTGTGTCGGTAATGACTGCAATTGCATATGTTTTTATACTCTGCATCATTGATAAGTAGCTTTTTATAGCTACTCTCCGTTGTTGTGCAAGTGATGTATTCTTGTATATGGATATATTTATAATTCAGTGTTGCTTATGATTTTGTACTCCTGACTTTGTGGAATTCTGATTTTTATAACAGCTTTGATTTTATACTGTTCTTAGTGCCACTTTTGAAATCGGTTTGCAAATTGCAGTATTTGAATTTTCTGATCAGTTTCTGATATGATTCTACAATGTTACACGTTGATGAATTATAATCATGACAATATTTTTCCTTTTTTTTTCAGTTGGTGCAAATGGATCTGGGAAAACAAATTTTTTCCATGGTGAGTACATATGTGCTTTCGACATTTTTGTTTATCATCATCATCATCATCATTACTATTTTATTATTTTGTAATTGGTTCTCTTTGAAGTTTCTCACATTTCATTTATGGAATTTAATTTCAGCAATTCGATTTGTTTTAAGTGACCTCTTCCAAAATCTCCGTACTGAAGATAGGCATGCACTTCTACATGTATGTTTTTACTTTGTATCTACTATCTAGTGATTGAAGTTTACTGTATCCTGCTGTTGGCTTTTGTTAAAATTTCTTTTCAGTTGTCTTGTGTCCTACTCTTCTTTTCTTTCTTTCTCTCTATACATTTGTGCATATGAGTTTTTCTTTCCCTCGTAAATCTATCGAACTTTATAATCACACAGGAAGGAGCTGGGCACCAAGTTTTATCTGCATTTGTGGAGATTGTTTTTGATAATACTGAACAATCGAATTCCGGTAATTTTCTGTTGTGTTAATTTAGTTTTTCGATGCAGTTCGTTATGGTTGTGATTTGTGATCCCGTTGATTGTTCATGTGCTTGCTGGTGGGAAGTTCACTTCTCCATTCAAAGCAATCTTTTCATTATGATTTAGCAATGCTGCTGACAATTGTGCCATGCATTTATTTGCTTATATTAAAACTAAGCGTTGCCAATTTCGCAGACTGATCCGTTTTCTCGATCTGTAGATTTGTATTTTCTTTGTGTCTAAATTTCTGTTCAATTCCTTACACCAGTCATATTTTGTTCGAAAGAGCTCAAAAAAGGTTGGAAATGACAGATGCCGTCTCATTTACCTTAGACTGATAATGCTCCTGACCTCCCCACCGTCCACATAAGATTGTTTTCTTTTGGAATAAATTATTGCCAAAACTGGAGGTTAAGAAAGGATATTGAATTCCTAAGTCCTAACCAAGGAGGCTATTATGTGATTTTTTCTTTAACCTTTTGAGAACTAAGTGGAGTGTTGTTATTCATGTGGTACCTTTGTATTTCCATGACATTCTTCCCGTGAACCCATGTCTATCATATTTTTATGAAATAGCAGACTGACTTATACTTGATCCATTTTCTATAGGCTTAAAATTTACCTATCCCCTTGTTCCCTAAAGGTTTATCTTGTTTTCCAGGTTTCCTAAACTTCGGTTTGTTTATGTGTCACTGGTTAGCACTTTCCTATGTTGTCCCCAATGCCGCTGTGTTATTTTGCAGGTTGATAAGGAAGAGGTGCGTTTGCGTCGGACCATAGGCTTGAAGAAGGATGAGTATTTCTTGGATGGGAAGCATATCACGTATGCCTGCCTTAAGTTTCTTAGTTTGAAGTTATTTATTTATGTAATATCTGATGTATTTATTTTTTATTTTGGTCTGCTGAATGACTCTGAGAACAAAATTTGCAGGAAAACAGAAGTTATGAATTTATTGGAAAGTGCTGGATTTTCTCGATCCAATCCATACTATGTTGTTCAGCAAGGAAAGGTAGGATGGGTTTTCTTGATTCAATCTTTAAATTGTACTTTTTCGTTAGGATTTGCACTTGTTTCATGTTCCACATTTCTTCCTAACCATTCTTCATCTGCTGACTGACTGGTCTGTAGATAGCATCACTGACATTGATGAAAGACTCTGAACGGTTGGATTTACTGAAAGAAATTGGGGGTACCCGAGTTTATGAGGAAAGACGTCGTGAAAGCTTGAAAATTATGCAAGAAACTGGTAAGTTCTACTGACTCAGTTATGTTGTTTCTGTATAGGTCAGTTTATGAAAAAATTTGTTCACCCATTTCTGTATTTCTTCCCTTTTAAATCAGGCAACAAGAGAAAACAGATAATTCAAGTTGTTCAATACTTGGATGAGAGACTAAAAGAACTGGACGAGGAAAAGAAGAACTGCGACAATATCAGCAGCTTGACAAGCAGAGGAGATCTCTGGAGTACACCATCTATGACAAGGAACTTCATGATGCTCAGCAGAAACTGGCAGAGGTTAGCTCATATTTGTCTCTTGCTTTATGGATGATTTTGTGCTTTAGTCAATTAGTGTCAGATTGCATTTTTCCTAGATTACCAACCATAACTAGAATCACCAAACCCGATGATATTTTTCTGCGTGAATTGATTTACTTCTTAAGTAACTTAGAACCACATGTTCATCAGGAACATGGAACTTAATATGACTGACACTTTCTGGTAAATGTTCGCCTGTATATGTAGATGTTTATGCATGTAAGATGATCTGTTTCAGGCAAGAGTGTGATGAATGACTGTGAAACAATATGACTACATTCAACTGCTCCAGAGTGGCAAATTTTGGATACTCTTGCACAAAATTAGTCAGTCATAAGCTATCGCTATTTGTTTTGTTTAATATCTCTGGCATTATTACGATTTACTTGCTGCCAAAATTTAATGTGACCCTAGAAAGAACTGCTGATAACATTTTTTAATGAAAGACGCTAATGCGTTTTGTTTGGTTGGTTGCTTATATCAGGGCTATACATGTATTTGCTTGGTCTTCTATATTTCAGATAGTTTATGGCTAATGATCTGATGTGCTTGATTCAGGTAGAAGACTCACGGGCCAAAGTTTCCGAAGCCTCATCAAAGATGTATAATAGTGTTTTGGATGCTCATGAAAAGTCAAAGGACTTAGACCAGAAGTTAAAGGATCTATCAAAAGAAGTACTGAGCTTGAACAAAGAGAGAGACGTGGTTGAGACGCAACAAACTGAAGCAATTAAGAAGCTGACAGCACTTGAGCTTGATTTGAAAGACTTTGAAGAAAGGATAGCTGCGAATATGCAAGCCAAGGTGATGTTCGTGTTGATATAATGTTGTTCGTATTGATATAATGTTGTTCAATTTGTGTTGTATATGCATTTACTTGATGTTCAAATACTTTCAGGATGAAGCAATGCACCAGCTTAAGCTGCTACAAAAAGAAATAGAGGACTCTACGGAAGAGCTGGAGAGGATTAGTCCTGTGTATGAGAATCAACTATTGAAGGAAAAGGAGATATCAAGAGGGTATTTCATTTTTTTCCATGAGTATCAGTCACTTATTCCTAGATTAGGGGGCACTTATTGCATGATATTAGTATGGGGCGCGGTATGGATTCACGGGGTGGCGTGCTGGGGCAACGGCCACCCCAACTCTGGAATGGTAAGTAATTTCCGGAGTAGATGAATAATAAGTATCAAATATGAACCTTGCATGTATAATAAAAATAGGGCCACTCCAGATCTTATCATAAGGCATAGCTGAGGCATTTGCTATGAAATTATCTGGTTGGAGCGTCCATATGTGAAGTGCAGCATTTTAGAAAGTTTTAATTTACCACTCTGTTGACTTAACTTGAATCTACAGAATGGCATATTAACAATATATAACTTGACATCCTGTAATTTGCATGTTAACAACTTAACATTCTGGACCTGTCCCTGGGGCTGCTGGTTTCAATTGCGCTTTATCTTGAGGTCAATTTTTTGTGAAAAGTTGACTTTGCTCTGTCTTGAAAATTTAATGTGTTCTATGAGGCTGATATATTTCTCTCATATCTTGGGTTGGTTGCGAAGGATTATGGAGCGTGAAAGAAGCTTAGTATACTTTATCAGAAACAAGGTCGTTCTACTCAGTTTTCTAGCAAGGCTGAACGCGACAAATGGCTTCAAAAGGAAATTAATGATCTCGAAAGAATTATTTCATCAAATTTGGTGCAAGTGAGTTCTCCTATTTGGATTGGGTACAAGTTTGTGTTCATATTTATTTTTACCAGTTTTGAAGACATAGTGTCATCAATTATTTTTATGTTGGTTCTCTATAGTTAACTGTAGATGTGATTTTAGGCACTTGTTTTTATTGCCTTACAAATAACTGCCAGTAAAGGAGTATTATGGGAATCGAGGTTTTTTTGTTTTTTTTTTCTTTCTAATATTTTGATGATGATTGTTTAATCAACTCAAGTTTCCATCATACTGAATGCTTCTGGACATTTAAAGCAAGTTGCAGTCTTTGACATTTTCCATCCACTATTTATGACGGGCCAGTCTTCCGCTGAGCCAGCTTTTTCTAAATGTGTATTTATATTTTAAATCTGTTTCAATTTGAGCAGTTCATGCCATATGAAGAATTTTAGACTCTTTTCTGTTTGGTTTTTGTCATCGCTGAGCACAAGTGTACTTCATCATTTGATGGTTTTGCTTATGCGTATGGTTTTTTATTGTTGTTTTGTTCTTCTGTTGCCTTATTTTTGGATCGGTAACCTATTTATTTGCTTGTTTCAGGAGCAAACTCTTGAGGATGATATTCAAAGGCTTTATACTGAATTGAAGGATCATGATGACATAATTGAAAGTCGCAGATCTGAAATTGAGACTGTAGAAACCCTCATCAAGCGGTCACGTGAAGGGTTCAGTAATCACACAACTCAGAGAGACAAGCTGCAGGATATGAGAAAGTATAATTCTGTTATCTATTAATTCTGTTCAGCTTTTTTCTAGAACTCTTCAAATATAAAGAGTCTATCTTTGCAGGTCCTTATGGGGAGAAGAAAGTAAACTTTCTACTGAAATTGATAAGCTGAAGGCAGAAGTTGAGAAGGCGGAAAAGAGCCTTGATCATGCAACACCAGGAGTGAGTAATTATTTGGACACTTTATTTGAATTGACATATAAAGCCTGGAATAGACATACTCATCACTTCTGCATTTTTATGAAACACTGATGCTAGTGGCTCATTTGATGTTTTTGTCCAATTTCTCTTTTATTTTTCTCAGCATGTCAGGAGAGGGTTGAATTCCATTCGTAAAATCTGTAAAGAGTACAGAATCGACGGAGTATATGGTCCAATCATTGAGTTGCTCCATTGTGATGAGAAATTTTTCACTGCAGTAGAAGTCACTGCAGGCAACAGGTATACAGACCTTTTCTTCTTTTATCTTACCCTTTTTCTTTTATATATAGTTGACCTGCCAACATAATTGGTAGTTAGTACTTTGCACTTGCATTGTGTCTTTACTCGATTTTAATTTGCTGGTATGTGCTGGTTTTTATGCAGCCTATTTCATGTGGTGGTTAGAGATGATGAGATATCAACTCAGATAATCAGACACCTTAATGCATGGAAAGGAGGACGCGTAACTTTCATACCTTTGAACCGAGTGAAGCCTCCACCACCCTTGAATAAGCAAAGTTCTGATGTGATACCTCTCCTTAGCAAGTTGAAATTTTCAGAGGATCATGCCCCAGCATTTAAACAGGTTAGCTTCTGTTTGGGGTTAGAATAGAAGTGGTTCTATCGTTAAGTTTGGTTAATGGAAGTTGCATCTCAAAATTTTCCTTCTCTTTTCGCTTGATGTATCATTTATAGCTCATAGGAGGTAAAATAATGGTGTAAAACATTTCCTCACCAATTTCTTTTGTTTTCTATAAAGTTTCTTAGCAAGCCATGTGATATGTGTTGAAGTTCACAATGTCCAAGTTAGTTTGAAGGGTACTTAAGTTTCTGCCAATTTTGAAATCTATCAAGAGTAAAAGGATAATTAATGGCTGTTGTCGAAAATTATGAATATATTTACATGAGTAAAATGTTCTCCTGAACATGAGAAGCCATGGTGTGCATACTTGACAACAATTTTCAAGTTAGTCAACCACTAATGAAGCTTAAATTCACGATCGAAGGAAATATAAGTCATACAGTTAGCTATTAATACTACTGTTGGTTTATGGAAAGCAGGTGTCAGTATCATTTATTGCGTTCCCGAAGAGAAGAATTGATTGATTATTTTGTCTGAGTGGTGACTCTAGTGTCCACTAAAATTACTGTTTGTTATGTGATTGATGCTTTTGTAAATGGCAATGATAATCCTATTCTGAATTCCATTTCCTCAACTATTTATGCCAGATGTCCATAATCCGCTTTGTCCTTTTCAGGTGTTTGGTAGAACTGTGATTTGTCGAGACATGGATGTTGCCACAAAAGTTGCTCGAACTGATGGCCTAGACTGTGTGACTTTGGAAGGTTAGCATAAGCTCTTAAGTTTCTTTATCATGGTGCCGCTGGTCCTTTCCCATTTTTTCGTAACACAACCAATGCTTAACATGTAGGTGACCAAGTGAGCTAAAAAGGGGGTATGACGGGGGGATTTTATGACTACAGGCGCTCAAAGTTGAAGTTTATGAATTTGATCATGCAGAGTCAACGTTCTATTCATGAAAAGGAAGAAGCTCTAGAAAAAGTCCGACACAAGCTTCAAGATATCCTTTTTGCAGTCCCTGTTCCGTACATTTTCATTCTACATATTTATAATGTCACCATATGTTAGAATTAGAGAACTATTCAACTCATTAGAATTAGAGATCTATTCAACTCATTTTGGTCATGCCGAGTAAATCAAAAGTGATTAATGCAATACATAAGCATAAATAGTGGATAATTCATAATCTGGATCTCTGTGCACTGTGAATGTAGTGTTTGGTGGTGTTTGATTTAAGGAGGCTTTTCCGTGGTTGTTTTAAGTGTGGAGCATCAGTAGTTGAATTTTATCCTGTTTTGTCAAGTAAATAACTATTTCCTTGGTTTATTCCTCTCTGACTTTTTAAGCTTTCTGCTTAATTCTTAGATGCTCAAGACAATTTTACATAAATCTAATTTTGAAACATGTTTAAGTGGATGCCTTGGGGAGAGCTAATCCTGTAGGATTCATGAAATGGTAACATGCAGTGAAATACATTTGAATCGGTCTTTCCAATCGTCTTTTTGACGTGATCTTTTCATTCTCTAGGACTGCATCATTCTATTCAAAACTTTGTTTAAACTTAATGATCTTACATGTGGACCAGAAGATTGCTGAACTTGTTTCAGAGCAGCAGAAGATTGACGCTGAGCGATCATTTGACAAATCAAAAATGGAACAGCTTAAGCATGGATATTGCTGATGCTAATAAGCAGAAAAAGTATATTTGTAAAGCTCTTGAAAATAAGGTATTCTGTTCGTTTCTTAAATACTTGGCATGTTTAGCACTGTAGCAATATTTTGAAACTAGATTGGCCCATCTGTTGTGTTAAAGTGGAAACTGATCCAGCGACTGTATTCTGAAAATGGCCATATGGCTTTCAACTGTAAAAATGGTTGAACAAGTTATATGCTTAATACGTTGAAGACTTAGCTTTCCCAGTTATATGTGGTTCTTTAACCTGCATTAATGCTTACACATGCTTTTCCTTTTGCAGAAAAGGTCAGTGGCTGAAGTCAAAACCCAAATTGAACAAGTTAGGGCTAGTTCAGCAACGAAACAGGCTGAAATGGGCACAGAGCTTATTGATCACCTGACACCAGAGGAAAGAGACCTTTTATTAAGATTGAACCCTGAAATAACAGAACATAAAGAAAAGCTTATAGCCTGTAGGACTGATCGTATCTGAGGTAAGCAAATTAGATCTTAAGAGGCTGGAATTCCTGACAATTCATAGTTGCAATTGCCTGCTAAATTTTCTTGTTTCCTTTTTTTTTTTTTTTATTTATTTTTTATTTCTCTGTCCACAGACTGAAGCAAGAAAAGCAGAGCTTGAGACTAATCTGACAGCAAATCTTAGGAGGCGGATGCAAGAATTAGAGACCACTATAACTTCTGCTGAAACTGATGTAGACATCTGGTGAAACAGAATTAAAGAGGCAGGAACTAAAAGATGCTAAGTTACTGGTTGAAGAGGCAACACAGCAGCTCAGACGTGAATTCTTACAAACCGATTGATTACAAAGAAAATTGAAGTATTCATTATCTTTCATGTGTTTGAACTGAAGTTATGTTTATTGTAGGAGTTTCTGACAATATCAATGCGCGGACAAAGCAAATCAAGGAGATCAAAGATGAAAATCTCAAAATGAAGGTTGCTTTTTAATTGATGGCTGGGTCTTGGTGTTTTATAATTGCAGCTGCGATTAATGTGATAGCTTTTGTTTGCAGACTTTGGAAGACAACTACTGGAGGACGCTTGAGAATGAAGCAAAAGAACTGGAACAACTATTAAGTAGAAGGAATCTTTATATTGCTAAACAAAGAGGAGTACTCCAAGAAAATTAGAGATTTGGGGGCTTTATCATCAGATGCATTTGAAACGTATGAAATATGTCTCTGTGTTCAACCTTATATAGTTTATCTTCTTTTGTATTCATTATACTCAGATTAAATTACATGCGATTATTGGAATTTTAGCACGTCGTTTCCAATTTTCTTCTGCCAATTATTTTCAAGTGCGTGTGGTTATATAATTTGAAGCATGGATATGTTTCCTATTTATTTGTTTTAGTGTATGGTGCTTTTTTGTTTGGTCAAGTGGGTTTTTAGTGCTTGCACAATGCAGTGTGTTTATTATATTGTGTGTGACATATGATTGATTGGAGAATATGTTTGTGTTATTATAACTTTCTTTTTCTTATAATAACAGGTACAAGAGAAGGAACATCAAAGAGTTGCATAAAATGCTTCATAGATGCAATGAACAGCTGCAAAAGTTCAGTCATGTCAACAAGAAAGCACTCGATCAGTATGTAAATTTCACAGAACAGCGTGAAGAACTCCAGAAAAGGCAAGCTGAACTAGATGCAGGCGATGAGGTATTACTTTGTTGAAATGTTCTCCAATTAGATGTCATACCCAAGGGAATTTGGGTTAACGATTTTTCTGTTCACAGAAAATTAAAGAACTCATAGAAGTTTTAGATCAACGGAAAGATGAATCTATAGAACGGACTTTCAAAGGGGTTGCTCGCCACTTCCGGGAAGTATTCTCTGAGCTTGTGCAAGGTGGACATGGTCATCTTGTTATGATGAAAAAGAAGGTTTGTATGAAGAAAGTTTTATGTTGATTCGATTCTTGAAAGGAGCTATCCATTAGTTTCTCTTTTTTCCTTTACACGGTCTTTTCTATGTGCTGGACATTTGGGAGCTCTTCGGAGGTTCGAATATGGGTGATCTATCCATGACGAGGATGTAGCTTAGCGTTAGCATCCATTTTCATCATGGTGTCATCTCTCTTTGCAAACAATGCTAGTCCCACAGCTGAAACCCATTTCCTTTATATAAAATTCTCCTTTTCTTTTTTCTTTTCCATGGTGTGTTGGTTTTAAAGTAAGTATGAGCTACTGTTTCATATTTAAATCACATCATGGCGTGCTCATGTATTTGCATAGAAACCAGGATGCATGGTGCACTGTGCGGACTTGTTTTGCCAAATGTACTGTTTTGTAACTTTTGTTGGCATTATAAAGCTAATCATGCAGATGTGTCGAAAGGTTTCGCTAGAGGCGTTGTTTTCCTTACGTTATAAAGTTGCTTTATCCTCATTTGAGCTATGATTGGTTCTGTGCATCCTTAATGAGCTTCATACTATGATTTTAAGTACGTGTGATACAGTTTTTGTTACATATATATGAGATGTTAATCATTTCGACAGGATGGTGATGCTGGTGATGACGACCTTGATGATGATGGACCTCGTGAAGCTGATGCGGAGGGACGAGTTGAGAAATACATTGGCGTGAAAGTCAAGGCATGTATACTGTATATAATAAATCTGTCTTGTCTTGCCTTTTCTTTGCTCTTGAATTACAAAGTTTGTGTTTTTGGTATGTTATAGGTTTCTTTCACTGGGCAAGGAGAGACACAGTCAATGAAGCAGTTGTCCGGTGGTCAGAAAACAGTGGTAGCATTGACTCTAATTTTTGCCATACAACGATGTGACCCTGCTCCTTTCTATCTCTTTGACGAGATAGATGCTGCTCTGGATCCTCAGTATAGAACTGCCGTTGGAAATATGATTCGTCGGTTGGCTGACATGGCAAATACCCAGTTTATAACCACGACGTTTCGGCAAGAGCTCGTGAAAGTTGCAGACCGTATTTATGGGGTAACGCATAAAAATAGGGTGAGCCGAGTGAATGTGGTGAGCAAGGAAGATGCTTTAGATTTTATCGACCATGACCAGTCCCACAATGTTGAGTGAGGTTAAGGCCACCACTTACTAATTTTGTTTTTCTTTCTGTTTCATAGGCACCTTTATATAATTACTGTATATTGAAAAAATGCCATATAAATGCAGGTGGAAGATGGTGGTATAGCATGTGGCTGGTGTGTGTGGATACATACATATATATATATATATCATAGAAACTGATTTAGCTTTGTCTGTGAGTTTAATGTTAGCTGTCTTAAATTAATTAATGTCTATATGTGTTGCTTGTTCTAGTCTGGTCTGGTCTGGTGCATTACAATTTACATGTGAAAACTAATTAAGATATTTCATGATTAGATTTGCTAGTTTCCTCCTGGTCCTGGAAATATATTATCACTTGCTTGCTTCTACTCTTCGTCTCTCACTCACTAATCTAAAAGTCAAGATCCAATTTATTTTGTTATAGGTACTGAGTTCTGACAATTAATCTCTTATGTTTCTTCTCTATGATTTAAAACCCACTGTTGTACAATTCTAAAGTTCTAACCACAAAAAAAAAAAAAAAAAAACCAACCGAATTATGTCCTAGAACTTTGTTCCTATGGACACTAACTTGCCAATGGACCTCTGCCTTGGGTCTCTCCTTGAAAACTCTGATGGTAAGACTGCCATGTGGAAACAAGATGAGACCTAATTACCGACAGGTTGGTTTTCTTGCTATGGTCATTTGTCATAACCGTAATATGCTTCTGAAATTTACTTAACCAGTCAAGGCACTATGTTTCTTTCTCTCCAGAGTGAGCCAAATTCTATCAATTTGAACCAAGGCACTATGTTTCTGCTTCGAGATGAGATTTAGCGGACCGACAATATTGAAGAAAGTGAAATCGAAGATTGTTTCTCCAAGGCATCAAATGCCTATTTGTTTCATCTTGTGCCTCGTGTCTCCATGGTTTGCCTGAGTGTAGCTTTAGTCGAGCTGTAAAGAAAACGCAATGGGTGACTGAGCTGGGATAGACTCTCTGACATTCGAGTTGGTGGGAGGTTTTAGAAAGATTTTTAATGCAGAATATTTGGGAGTAAATGTTCAAATGTGTCTACATCTTTTTGTGCATTTGGAGGATTGAGTTGATAAGTTAACAAAGGCCTCCGAGCGTCCTCTCCTTGTGAATAACCTGGAAAGATGAAATACTCCCCTTAATTTAGTAGTGATGTGGGTGTGGGTCGTAAAGTTTTCCTTTACGTTGCATTTGGCCAGTAATAATTTATGAACGCCCATTAGGTATTTTGACGGAGGACTTTTAACTTGAACTCTTCTCTAATTCGTTTTGTTCCTCTGGGGATTCTGACGCATCTGTTCCAAGGACAGAGACGCATTGCACCTACCGGGTATGGGCTAAGATGAAAATGACTTACCTAGGGCGTATAATATTGTCTCTCGTCAAATCGGTTTCTTGGCTTGTTTTAAAGCTTTCTTCTCTCCAACTCCTAGTACTAAGGTTTCATCCTTCTTTTTTTTTTTCTTTTTTATTTGTCTTTTGCTATTTTGCTTTTCACCGCCTATCCAAAATTACCGGGGGATGATGGCGTATAGTTTTTTTGATGCTAAGGGGTTACACCGTAGGGGTATTTTCTTGAGGATCTCTTAAAATTCTTAGAGGAGGGGGTTGTGATGAGCTCTTTGTTGAAGTATTAAAAGGAAGCTGTTCAATTTTTATTTTATTTTTTACTTGGTGTCACATGTTGTAACTCGGTGCCATTTATTGGCCAGCATCAGAGAACTTGCCAAGTTTTTTCCAAAGAAAAGAAAAGAAAAATGATAAAAAAAAAAAGAAAACCCCTCCATTCCACAATATTCTCAATATAGATATACTTGGACATATATATAGCTATGTATGCATGTATTTAAAAAAGAATCTATTCAAAAAGTAAAATCTATACCTACTATTCTGGAACCAATAAGTACTTCATTCTTTTTGTTGCTCTCTCAGGATTTTTCAGACAACAATTACTAGCTAAGAGCTCTTCGAAGAGCACTCTGAAACTCTGCCGTTCTGAAATAACTATGGAAAACTTGGTGTTATGGTTAATTATTGTGTTATAAAACATACATTACCCCGAAGCGGGTCTCATGATCAAATTAAAGCCCCTCTAGGTAGAATTAGTCAGTATATTGAGACTACTTTTAGGCATACAGTAATACTCATAGATATGTTGTAGTAATAGATATGTTTTGGTAATCCATTCTTTTAGGAATCTCGCTGGCTCAATCTATTGAAGCATCCAGCATCATCATAGAAACTGATGCACTCTTGATCATAAAAGCCTTGAACTCTACCAGTAGTTGTTTTGTGTCTTGAAGGGAATTGTTAAATTCTATAAAAACTCTAGCTGCAAATTTCGTTTTCTGTGATTTTGTATTATGTATACACTACCAAAGGTAACAATCGGCTCTCACATTTGATTGCTCAATCTGAAATCCAATGTACTGAGGCTGATTGCCATCTTCATTGACACCACATTGCTGATTCGACTAGTAATGAAATTCCAAGTATTAACTTCAAAAGATAATAAAAAGAAAAGCTATATACATACTGACAGTAATAGATAGTACTCCCTCCTAACTGTCACGTATGCATGCAAATTGCATAAAAACTACAATACTTAATTGAGGACTGGAAGTAGTATGTTTTTAGTAAACTAGATATATTTTGGTAAACTATTCCCGATCAGATTAGTTCCTTCAATAATTTTGAGGAGAAATCGTGGTGCTTTAATCATGGGCCATGTCCTGATTCAAATGTCTCCATATATATTTTTTGATTAGTTTTGGATTACACAATCACCCCTTCCACATTTAAACATGTTTAGCTGATTTCTTTTTACTTACATGCTAATTGAGTGAATTTTTACGTTTATTTTTTTTTCCCAAAATGACATTATACTCCCTCCACGCTATTTTATAATGAAACTTACGAATTGTGAGAAAATAATTAATTATAAAAAAATTGACACGTCAGTTAACTTATTTATTATTAAAAAGTCATAAATATTTATTCAAAATGAAATATTTATTGAATAAATGTAAGAGCAAGAATGGAAAAATCTTAAAATATGCATGGATTTCATAAAACGACATTTGAAGTGAGCACAAAGCAAATTTTATTATGAGACACTTCAAGTAGATAGGGGAAGTATTGTCTTATTTAATACCCCTCTATCCCAAATTAGATGACAATTCAAATCTACTTTTTATCCCAAATACTTGGAAATTTGACAAGTTTTAGGTAAAAAAATATATGCATAATTTTTCCATTTCATCCTTATACATATTTTAGCTTTTTTATATATACATTAAACAACTTTTTCAACACATAATTTTTAATTTATTTTATAGATAAATTTTATAAATAATTATATCATACACATCTATAACGTATTTATTACATATCGGTGGTGCTAGGACTTAAGCTCGAGTGTGTTCAAATTTTAAATGTAATCCAATAAAAAAATAGATAACCATATGTAAAAAAAACTCCGGTCAAATTCGCAGGATATAGAATAGAAACATACGTGATTTAATTAGAAACATAAATCGATTGCACTGAGTCATTTGGCAAACATAAAAATTATTAACAATATTATTACTTAGGTACCGTCTTACCAATCATGCATGGTTTAATTATAAACATACAACATCACTAGTTATGTGTAAAAAGTAAAATATATATTCTTACCGATTGAATACATATTGTATTTGTTAGTACAATTTTTAAGATTATCGATACGATGAAATAAAGCTTGAGGAAGAGCCAAAGGAGAAGAACTACATATTTGGACCAAACGCTCGTTAGTTTAATGAGTGTTTTACCT
This sequence comes from Oxalis stricta, assembly GCA_024708375.1. NCBI lineage: Eukaryota > Viridiplantae > Streptophyta > Magnoliopsida > Oxalidales > Oxalidaceae > Oxalis > Oxalis stricta. The sequence continues at coordinate 22,781 of JANIEQ010002084.1, forward strand.
AATTTAATTTTTTTTATTTGTGTTACGATGTCAATTAAAATTATTTTTCAGATATCGTTAGTAGGTCTTTTAAATTTTGAAACTTGACACTTTCACTTTAGATTTATAAATTTATGGATTCAAATAATTTAAAATGGATTCAATTTAATTTTAGAATGGGTTCAAATTGTTTAGTTTTGGATTGAAGTTATAATGGATTGTTTATGAATTATAATGAATTCACTAAACCCGTTGCTTAAAGCAGTGGATGATTTAACGTAGAATACATTTGAGTATTAATTTTGGATAAAATAAATGAACGAGTCTCATATAAAAGTCGGCAAAAATTATGTTGGACACCAACTTTTTAAACATATTTTTATATTTTATATATATATCAAACATATGTTATTAATCATGAATTATGCCGATCAAATTACTTTTGTTTCTTTATTTTTTAATCTATATGAAATCTTAAAAAAATTTAAATCTAATTTGAGACGGGAGAATATTAATATCGTATACGTTGAGGAGGAACCACAACTATAATTATAGGGTCAATTGATCCCATAAAATTTTCGATAAAAATATATTTAGTCCTCTATACTAATTATTAGTACTTAGATGTAAATTCGATTTAAGAAATAGTTTTAATTATTAATAAGTAATTTTGAATAAAAAGTTTAAATGATTCAATATATCTTATATTCTTAGAGAGCAGCTGGATTATCTTGTATATATAAGACTCATTAATACACCTGATTTCATTTAGATTCAAAAAATAAAATACTCTTTCAGTCTCAAATTAGATGTTAATTTATGGGATTTTACACTTCAGCAAAACATATTTTTTAGTTCATTTTCCAAATAATTGTGATTATATAGACTAAAAACCCTCATATGAAGGATATGTGGGTGAGGATAGTAAAGTTGGTGAGGGAACATGGAGAACATGAAGGGTAGAATGTGGTGAGGATATAATGAAAAATATAATTAATATTTCTTAAATTTATTAAAATTTACATCTAATTTGAAACAAAAAAATTATGTTTATATAAACATATAATTTGAAAGAGTAAAAAAAAAAAGAAAAAAGATAATTCAAATTATAAACATATGAAAAAAATCGTTGACAAATTTTTCAGCAATGTCACTGATATCATTTAGACTCCATACATTATTTTTTCAGGCTCTGGCACTGATCCTGTAGCATTTAAATATGATATAGTTTCCATAAAAGTTCTTAAATTTTCCATGATCGTTCACGGGTTAGAACTTTATTATTATTTCATAAAACTTATTAATAGCTATAGAGTCACATTTGGTGGATTTTCATAATTGAAGGTCATCAAACATTCGGATATTCTTATGTCGCAATCGTCAGGTGGCATCACACTAGTTAAAGGAGTCTAAAGTCCATCCATGATCCATGTTCTTATATGATCTATAAGGGGGCAAATATCCTAAAACGAAATCTTACCAGAAAAAAAGTAACTTAATTGATTGAACCCACTTTCTCTTTGAGCTTTTTGGTTTAGAGAGGTAGCTAGAAGTTTGATTCATGAATGAATGGTGAGTAATATGACATTGAAAAAGAGAATAATGTAAAAAAGAAAAAAATCTTTATCTATCAGAATTAATATTTATATTTATATACACAGAATAATAAATTCATTAATTTTTTATATATTTTAAATGATTTTATTTGTAGTTTTATCTTTTATTTTTTTCAGGAAATAATTTAATTTGTAACACTATAGAAGTCCAGCTACCGATCTCATATACACGGAAAATCCCTATTATTATTCAAAAATAAAAATAAATAAATAAACAATAAAAACTTTAACATGATTACAAATTTTCAGCAGACAAGCTGATTTTAGGGCTTATCATATGAATTTCATATAATAATTCCATTATATCCAATGTGATTTAAATACAAATAATGCTATAAGTTGTGATGTCTACACATACAATTATGTTCTTATGGAGTTAGGGTTGTTATTTTCACACTTTATAATGTGTGATGCGCATTTTAACTCAAAAGCTTCTAAGTAAATTTCATCACTCATTATAATGTATACAGTTATATATGGAGAAAACTTATACTTCCTGCGTCACTCACGTTTTACATGTAATATTTTTTCAATCTCACGTTTTTTATTAGGTTAAAATAATCTTACGTTTTTTTGATGACTGTAAGACATCTTTTCCACCGTTAATTTCTCATATGTGGCACCTAAATTATACTATTTCCGTCTTAAAATACATGATATTTTTATTAATATGACATTATCTAATTAATATTGTATAATGAGGATATTTTATCAAAAAATATTGCTTAAGCTTTGTTTAATTGAGCAAAACATCATGCATAACCTAGAAATATTATCTTTAACAAAAATATCCTCATTATATCTAGCTTAATTATACTATGCACATGAATCAAGCCATCATATATTTTGAGACCAACAAATATATGCATCACCTAATCTTTTAGGGTTCATTCTTATCAATATTTTACTGGAGAGAACTAATTTTGATAAATAATATTTCTTTTGTATTTAAATAGATGACATTTTTTATAATATTTTTCTTGATAAATTAAATTTTTATTCACTAATGGCAAATTGTCGTAAACGAATATGTACATAATATTACAAATCATCAAGAAACTCGTTAGCCTATACATGAGTCCATATAACTACCAAACTATCAAAAGCACTATTCTGTATACAAAGGAGTAACACAAAAGCTGATTATACTACCAATCACCCTTAGGAAATTTTGTCTGTAAAAACTCTTTCATTAATTTCTTTTCATATGTAATAGATGCAAGCGACGAGTAAGTGTCCTTCAGTATAATTCGCTAGTTGCGACTTACACGACACTCGTTACACCACCAATTCAGTTCACGACGCCATTCTCTAGGTAAGCGAGAGATCCTCCCAACACTCATAACTTCAGCCGGACACACTTGAAGAAAGAACAGGCAAAAACAAGTGATCCCGAATTTCAACTTCCAGGCCACATAAAACATATAAATCATCCTCACACAATCCTCAATGTTTTAAACGAGCTTTTACGACTAAACTATTCAATATAGCTAACAAACATATAAAATTATGTCGAGGTGGGCCCTTTTCCCACACAACCGACGCCACGTCGAACTTGGGAGACTTGCTTCGAATAACATCATAGCGAAGTAATAGAATAAAGTACTAAGCTACTTGCAGTCCACACAACCTTATCGGGATGAGGCGATACTTGCACAAAACGAACTAACTCCCATGCTTCTTCAACATCTTGATTAATAGGATCGAGACTGAGACGCCTCTGGCCTGCCACATATACCTTATTTATCCATCGTCTCGACTTAAATCGACATCCCGGAAACACATGGAAGGATATAAATCAGCTAGAGCTCCATTGGGAAGCCATGGATCATACAGAAAGATGCCGAGCAGACCACTCCCAACTTATACGCAAAAACGGCTTGAATTCCTTCCGAAGATCCTAGAGATTTTCCCATGCCGCACTTATGTCGATGTGGTTTCCATAAACCCCAAAAACTCAAACGCCTCAGACTTGGGTAATCCATATGGCCCAAAGATAACTTTTTCGGTAAGAATGGCTTCACAATTGCTTACCTTTTCCGCTTACTCCAAACACTGACCAAGTCCACAACTCCCAATCCACCTTCCACCTTCAACTTACATACTTTTGCTTGTCCACTAGAAAACTCTACATTTCGCATCAATTATTTTGACTATCACCTTAGGTAGTTTAAAATTCCAAGCACCAAAAAATCTATAAATTTCCAATAGCGAACAAATTAAAATTACATTTCATCTATAAGATAAATGTTTAATAGTGCCAGGGAGTTAATGACGCCGACTACTTCATCAGTCAACGCACAACAATGACTCTTCTTCAATTTCGTAGAAATAAGAGGGACTCCAAGTATCAAACTGGCAACACCCTTCCAGAAACCCACTAACTCTTCATGCTTCTGCATCTATCCTCATGACCTCCATCTAAAAAAATATTACTTTTCTCTTCACTCACTGAAAGCTCGACATATTGTGGAAGAGCTCTAGATTGAGACTCGAGACCAGGTCCGAGAAAACAAGTCACCCATACAAAATAAGAAAAGATGCGTCCGCAAAACACAAGTGATTCAATCGCATATTTTGACAACCTTTATGAAAACAAAATTGTTCCCCATGGCATAGCCGGAGTCTACGAAAAGAACTTCCATTACCAACACAAATAGAAGGCGGTATTGGATCCCTCACTGAGACCCTTTACGATCGGGGAAGCAATCTCCACACATCCATTGATCATAAGAGGAATAAATCACGATTCTTGATGATTGTTTTTTGTCTTACAAATAGTCAGGCCTTTTGGAATTTCAATGCATTTTTTTATCCCTCCACTAACTTCTCTTTCACTCTCTTCACATAAATAATTAATAATTTATAAATAA
>JANIEQ010002085.1:0-14824 GCA_024708375.1 Oxalis stricta
CAGTGAACAACGTATGTATAAATAAATAATCCAACCCATATGTCAGTTTTGAATCAAAGCCTGCAACAATGTACAAAAGAGTTGCACATAGGCCCGTACTAAAAATTAACTCGGAAACATATCAGATTCGATTAATAAATAGACTTGGGATTGTAAATCAATGATTGAACCGAACAAACTACTTATATTAGACCGCTCGGTTCTCTTTTGACTCAAGAGAGTGAACCGAGGAATTGGGCATTTGACTTGTTAAAATAGTGTTTATTAGTTCAAGGAGCTTCTGAAGAAACACACTCCGATCGGTTTCTTTCTCGGATCGATGATGAAACTCATATCAGAGCATCAAATGGTTCAAGCTTAACATATCTGACCAAGCATAAACTAGATTTTATCAAGAATAATAAAATCAAAGTGCAATCCCAACACTCACGCATCCAAAACAACCTAATGGATTCCAACTAAAAACAAGGATCCGACCAGGAAAGACACCATTTGCACTATATCAGCAAAGGAAATGGGCGAACAAAATGCATCCCATTGCAATGCTTCTTGCCAAATGCAACTAAAACTAATATGATGTATGCATTTGAATCCATAACATTTGAAGTCAGTCAATGAGATATTTAAATAACACTAACCATTAGGTGCAAAATTCAAAATATAGCTAAGCTTGTGAATTATCGATCATAATCATCCAGGAAAACAGAAACAATAAACAGGTGATTCGAGAAATTAACATCAGGAAAACCGTTCATCAAAATAAGCTAAAAGCATTGTAGAAACAGCCTAACAAACTGTGAGAGTCTACCAATTACCAGCTTTTGCAGCTTCTAACGCAAGTTCTGTATGCTCGACAATCAACTTGTACTCTTCAAGGTGGTTCTCCAACTGTGCCACTTTCAACTTCCTCCACCTCTCCACCAAACTTGCCCTCCTCGTCTCATCAGCAGCTTCCAGTCCACTCTTCAAAATATCCAATTTCAGATCAATTCCAAATAGTCCAGCACTCTGATCGACTTCCATCTCCTTCACACCCTCTGACGACACAATTTTCGGAGTGACGATACCATTGGCCTTCTGAATAGGTCGTTTCTTCGAAGGCGTAGCCTGAGATGCTGAACCTTCTGCCCCAGCCCAAATCTTCTTAGATAAGTCGTAAGATTTCTGCTCAACAGGTCTTGAAAAACTCAGCTCCTTCCCCTATCTTCTCACTTCTGGCTAGCATTGTTCCTATACTTGCCCTTAAGTCTACGTATCTTATCAGACAACTGAGTTTTTGAAGCATCGAAAGCAATTGAACCCTTGACATACTGATAAAAATCATCGGCATCCTTATTAAAAGGGTCCTTACCTTCCATGGTGATAAAATCAACTAAAGCCTCGAGCACGACAATCTCATCTTCCTCCGAAAAAAGCCTCTGAAACATCGGCGTTTTTGGTGCCTCCTTAGCCTTATCCTTACCATCTTGATCATCAATTTTGTTTCCACGCTTCTTGGTATTAGACAATGACGACACAGCAGAACTATTCAACTTCAATGGAGACTTAGACTCAATTGGCTTCACAGGAGATTTCTCGGGAACTGATTCTTCGTCCTCGGAATCCGTTTCGTCCTCATCGGAATCCTCCTTCTCCGATTCAGCCTGTTCCTCCGTTTTCGATGCCTCATTAGCCTTGGCCTTCTTCTTACCATTTTGATCGTCACTTTCGTTTCCGCGCTTCTTGCTATTAGACGATGACAATTTCAATGGAGTCTTAGTCTCAATTGGCTTCACAGGGGATTTCTCGGGAACAGATTCTTCGTCCTCATCAGAATCAGATTCATCCTCATCGGAATCCTCCTCCGATTCAGCCTGTTCCGCCGTTTTTGGTTTTGGTGGTGGCAAATGATCGGCAACTTTTTCTTCCTTCTTCATCGGAAGAAGACTCCTCCGAAGAGGTCTCTTCTTCTTCAGATGAAGCTGGTGGCGGATCTTCCTTGGGTACCTGCTTGATCTTCGCCATTCAGAGGTTTGAATTTAGGTCTAGGGTTTTAGAGCAAACGATTTACTTCTTACTTTTATTTTTAGACGACCGTATTTATTTATACTAAAAACCTAAAGAAAGGGTATGTATGTATATGTGTCCCGACGTTCAAACTTCAAAGTCCTTTAACTTCAAATACGCGATTAGTTAAGTCCTTACAGTTTCCAACTTTTAATCGTTTTTCTTGATGGAATATATTAATAGCTCCAATTTACAAGGTGACTTCTCAGTTTCTTTTTTTGGTTTTCTAAAGGTTTAACTTTTTGAAGATTGAACATCAACAGATTAACGTTAATTTTTTCTTTTTATTTTTTTCCAAATTAATTTGGAGGTTCACTTTTTTCGGATTAATCGAACTTTCTTTCTCATATTTGTCATATATCTATCTTCTTATATACGAGTGAAGAGATTTTTTAATTTGTTCTAGTTGTAATTTAATTATAAATTTTATTATCAAATCAACATTCGATACATGATATGTTATTAATGAATAGTAATTTAACGCATGTATATAAATTTTTTGAATTTAATTAGGTTTGAAGTTACAATTTTAAGTCAATAATATTATTTTTTATCCTTTTCTAATTAGGAGATCAAAATATAATAAAAATATAATGATTTTTAATAAAATTCTACCAAATACTTTTCTAATCAACATCCGACACATGACATTTTTAATTCTAATTGGATTCTAGATTTTGAAATAAAATCAAAATAATTCTAATTGATTTAAAGTTAAAATAATTTTCTTTTGATATAATATTTGACATAAATTTAATAATATTTAATGTAAATAATTATTATATAATTTTTTAAAATATATTTAAATTATTTATTTTTAAAGCTCTGAGGCTTTTCGTCCAACAAACGAACTACTGACTAGTTCTTCGAATTTTAGGTATGCTACATCACAATCCACATGTTTACAATGGATAGATTAAAATGTCCTTAATAGTTAGGTTCGTCTCTTCAAAGTTCCGATGTATAGTTTTTTTGTATGTTCAAACCTTTTGTGTGAATCGGATCTTCTAATGGCAGTCAAAGAAATCAACAAGTCGGGAAATTGTTTTCTATCCTGTGGCAACCTAATTTATGAACTTAAACATTTGATTACCACTTTTGATTCATGTAGTTTTTTCGTATGTTTCAAGATTTGGGAATCGACACGTCCATAAACTTCTAACCTTAGAGATAAATATGGAGGGTCGGTTATCGAAGCTCCGTTACTTGATATAAACTCTTCGGAATAGTAATAAAAAAAAAAAAAGCTGATTCGATAGATTATGTCGATACTCGATGGGGCTAGGAATTTTCAAGCTCCCCCATTTTCTTTGACTAAACGGGAATCATACTCATACATGACCAAACGTAACAAAATTAAAACTTAAGTAGCAAAACGTATTTTTTCGTAAAGATTCGGTACCATCCGCTAAATAATCCCTTCATATAATAAAAAGACAATTTTTTTCAAGACTTGAGCTTCACATCTTTTTTACGGTCAACTTTAGTACCTTGATCGTTGACTTTAACATCACCGCCGACTTTAATCGTATGCCTTCCGGTCTTCCACCCGTATAAGATCTCAAACCTGATCTTAGTCACCAAATCCACTCGGAAAACCGCTGACCCATTTGCCGAAACCGCCTGGAAAACTGCTTCTCGATCGAGCCCACTAGTGGACGAATTCCCTGGCTTAGTGGCCTTCTTAAATCGTCCCTGATGAAACCCATGAACAGTAGAGTTAAAACGCAGCGTTTTGTTTGCCTTGTAGTAGAAGCTGAGGTTAATTGTGTCGTAGTAAACGCCTTTGGCTCTAAGATGGTTTCTGAGGTGTAATGAGTAGTAGAGTGTTGTGTTTTGTGGTGTGTCTAAGGATTGGTTTAATGAAGGAATGTAAATTTAGTAATGGAAAATGTTGGGATCGAAAGTCGATAACTTAACCAAGAGAAAAAAATTGTTAAACCCACGATTAGAATTGTTACTCCTATGAGGGACATCAAAACTTGAGCCAAAATCCTTTATCCGACGCCTTGTCTTGTGTTTTTGATGATTGAGATTCCATTTTGTGTGGACGACTTCTAAATTTACTTCCATTTAAAAGACTCTAGACGTCGTATATATTATAATTCATGTCAATGTCTTTGCGATGTGATTCATTTATTCAAAGACCAAGATCATGGTAATATGGAGTATATAAAATGTGAGTCTTTCTTTTATATATGTTTTCCTTGATCAAATATACAAGCTGAGGCTGGGATAATATTATTCAATCTCAGATGAATACAAGATACAAACTTTTGCAAAAAGTAGTGTCCTTATACTCGGCAACTATATATATGGTTCCTTTTTTATATTTTCTTTTACCAAACAATAGTTGACGTTACGGTATAACTTCTTTGTTTTATGTTTGCCTAAATTCTTTGTATAATAAGTTGAGGATTAATATAATGTTTTTCTTTTTTTCTAATGTTAAACTGTGAGTTTTATTGCAAATCGTTTAAGGCTACAAACTCTAAAGATGTTGATAATCAACCTTGTCTATCCATCCTTAAAGTTGACGATTGAATGTGCAAGTAAATTAGCCGGATCTCGGGGGCATACACAAAACAAAATGAATCGAGCAAGCCGAAATAAGGGCTTTGATTCTACAAATAGTTTCTCTGCAGTACAAAAAGGAAAAACATGTATGAGTGAAAATTGCTAGTGTATGAAAATTTGACTGGCCCACTAACAGAACGTCCATCTAGATGTTTACGGCCCATTTCACAATCTCTTACAGCCCACATGAATCCTAGTCCTCTTGCTTCTCCGGAACCTTTTAATTCAGCCATATTAGACCCTTTGAACAAATGAAATGACATAATAGACCCTTCTAACAAATGAATTTGAGCTTGCGTACTATTTGGCATTGGATACCCTTTACATTAACTCCTGTATAGCGGCACTCACGTGTAGTAATTGCTGCGTGAAAGGGATTAATTTGTCCTTTTTTTGCATTAAATTATTTCACGACTAGTGCCTGATGAACCAAATAAATAAAAAATAATGTCCCACTCTCAAAAAAATCATAGACAAAATACCCAATTTACCCTCGCATCATCTCCAATCAATAAACGTCACTCTTCTCTCATTGGATTCCATCTGTCTGTGTCATTAGTCAGAGCCCACATGGAAACCAAATTCAGGACAAATTCGTCATATTAAAAATATTTTCCCCCTCAAAATATTTAAAAATAAATTCCGATGACAATTAAAATAAGAGATGAATTTTATTATTGTTGGTGGTGGAATATTCGGGGTAGACTAAAAAAAATCTAAAAATAAAAAATGCCACTTTTAAGGAAGTTTAGCTAACTACAGGTTACGCAATCTTCGCCGTCCGTTATGGATCAGTGACCTTAAATCCATCATTCATCCAATCATAAACTGCCACGTAAGCAGCATTACATACGCCAGTAGCGACTCTCACTCTTTACGTTTTTTTTTCCTTTTGCCAGATTAAAATAAAAAATGAAAATTTTAGCGGGGAAATTATTAGAGAGTGAAATTCAAAAAAAAGGGAGAAATAAAAAAGCCGCTAAAACCCTAGAGAGACTCTATTTTCCCTCTCTTAACAATTTTCCCTCTCTTGCAGCCTCCTCTGTCTTTCTCTCTCTCTAAAACACCTTTCCCTCTCCCCCACTCTCTCTCTCTAGGAGTTTATATATCAGTTCACTGGTAATTGAACGTTATTGTGGTTTGATTTCTGGTTTTGATTGCTTGTTACCGATTTGCTTGCTTCGATTCTAATAAATTTTCTGTTTCTTTTGCTGTTCAGGTAGTCGTGATCGAAATTGGGGTTGGTAATTTCCTGTCAATTGGAGATGAATCTGAGGGATCAGTCGGCTGTAATCTTAAAGGTACACAGTTAATTACATAATATTGATTAATTAATCTGCATACGAGTCTCAATGTCAAATCGTTTCATCTGCTTAGGGTTTTTTTAATTGAGTTAGTATGGTGTGCTGATTGGTTGGTGTTATGCAAGTACTATATGATCTAAAAACGTCTGAATTTTTTTTCCCTGGAATTGGGTTTTTCAGGTTCTGATTATTTATTGAATAGGTAATGCTGGAATTTATAGAGAAATAAGAAAAAAATTGTTACTGTCTAATATAAGAAAGAAAGCATGGGAAAAGTGTCTCCAAAGGAAAGGGATTTGAAGAAATCCAAACATAAAAGGCGGCTTAGGAGCTCGAGCAACAAGTATCTGAAGCCAGGTGCTCTTGCTCAGCTTCGGCATAGTAAGACCTCTGCTGTCAAGTCATGTACTGATTTGGGGAGAAAAAGGGTAGCTGTTCTGGGTGAGAAGAAGCAAGATGCTGATCTTGTTATGGAAAACCGTAAGCCTATTGATGAAAGCCCTTGATGCTATCACCTGTGGATTTATTTAAGCAGAATATGTTTGTGAGGACACCTAAGACGCCTCAACCTGAGGAGTTTGAATCTGATTCACGCCTTGAATCTCTTCCAATGGAGTTACTGGTATGGCATATGAGCTCCTGTTATAATCATCTATTGAATAGTTCTTTTCCCAAATAAATTCTTACTTATAATCTCACTGCATGATTTTTTTTTTTTGCATTTTTGGTGGTCGATTTAATCTAAATGATCAAAAGAACTTTTTTCATTGATGATAAGCATCTGAGTGATCGTTGATCAAACATTATTGCAGCTTCATAGCTAGGAAATGAATACCGTTTTGGTGGTCGATTTTATCTAAATGATCAAAAGAAATTATTTTTGTTGATGGATATGCATCTGAATGATCATTGATCAAACATTTTTGCAGCGTCAAATGTATAATTAATATGATGACCATAGTTTCAATGGATAAAATATTGCATGTCACAGTCTCCATTTAGAGGTTTAGACCACATTTCCTATCGGTGGTAGTTTAATGTAGAGTTTCTTAAAATTGTTTCTTGCATTCTGAAATGTTCTTCAATCCTGTTTTCCTTTGTTTTGTTCTCAGGTTAACATACTCTGTAACTTGCACCATGACCAGCTGAGGCCAGTTTTTCATGTTTCTAAAAGAATAAGAAAAGCTGTAAGTAGATCTTGTGCATCTCTATTAGTATCATTGAAACAGAGTTTTCATCTTCTTTTTAAAAAATAATTACGGTGAATGTCTTGATGTATCTATTAACAGGTTATAATTGCTAGGCAATTTCACTTCAATTACACCACACCAGATCGCTCTCGGCAGGAGTTCCTAAGTACACTGACTCCTAGGCCAACAGAACACTGGCCTTTTGTAAGGTTTGCATTTTGAAATTTCAGTATTTTCTTCTGATGATGGCTAGTAATTTTCAACATACACACACTTCTCATTGTTTATGGGTTATATTTTTGTTCTTGGCAGCAAGGGAGATGGGAAAGGTCTTTACATTCGGAGCCCCCATACTCCAAAAGCACCAAGACATGCTCCCTGTCCACCCTCTCGCATGAAAGTCACCGAGATGAAACAGATTGCAGCTGTCCTCTTCCAAGATTCTGCATTGCCTCCTAGTTGTATGGTGCCTTCTGTTATTCAGAAGCCCTTGTGCAAATCCTTGGCTTCTAATCGAGTTCTTTTCTATGAGGATGAGCTATGCCAGGCTGTGGCTCAGAATAAGCTTCGCTGATCGGAGCTGCGTAATCATCTCATCCTCCTCTCGTGTATAGTTTGTGTTCTATCCTATAGGAGTTTAGTTATAGTACTAGGGTGGTTATGCAATTTTGTAAGCATTGCTGGGGGTCAATGGTAGATGATAAAGAATTGCATTAGGAGTTGATGAGTGATTAAAGGTGATAGCGTCAGGGAATAATATATCTGAAACTGGTTTACATGTATATGTCTATATAGGCTTGAAAGAACGGTGCTTGTTTTCTTTCTCATAAAGGCTAGTATTAGGGAGACATTTTATCATTTTGCAACTTTTCTCGTTGCCGTTGTCCGTTTAAAGATGCTATATGTATTTGGTTTGGATTTTCCTTTGTGAACTAATCTCTGGCCATTTTTTTTTTTTCATTCTCTGATTGCTTGTGCTGTTATTTGAAATACCTTTGGTTAGTTTGAAATATAAGTTTCTTGAGAAAGTTTTCACATGACTGAAAATTCCCATGTTTACCGACAGAGACTAAGGAGTTAAACTGTGGTTAAATCCAGAGGGTATGTTGTCAGTTTTTGGAGGATGATGTGCTCTTTCTGGTAGGGGCAGGTTATGAGAACGACAGATCTCAACCTTGAAAAGGTGGGTACTGTTTGCTTTAAACTGTCTCACAGTCACAGGCTATACAAACAAATTGGTAGTTAGAGAGCATGGAACCATAATTGCCTCTTTTAGGGTTTAATTTCTGTGGTCCATTTGGGATATGTGTGGTTTCTTTCTGGGTTTTCCTTAGTCAACTGTGTCCACACATCTGGGACCAGTTTGTAATTTTAAAGGTCATTACATTCTCTAAAGCAAGTTTGAGAATCTCCGCCTCTGATTTTCTAGTTCTTGTTTTCCGTGATTTGGATGGATGTTGACTAGTTTGATTAGGCTTTGGATTGATCCATGCTTCCAAAGCCAAAAAGAAAGTAATAATGTATTATTGAGCAACTTCTGAGACATAATTCTTCATTGAATTGTGAAGAAGTACGTGTACTAGTTCTACGTGTTGTACTACTAATAATCACGGAAGATAACTGATAGATAGATAGATAGATAGATAGATATTGATAGTTAGTTGGAACTCAAAGGGGTGTATTACTGAACCGAATTACAACTTTCCAGAAAACTCAAAAAGCTTTTATTGCATTGTGGATGACACGCTTACACTACACACACACAAAAGAATTTTCCACACTTGTGATGTACTAACAAACTTAAGTGTTGGTGATAGATTTTTTTTTTTTTTTTTTAATTAAATAGTTTGTTCATCTTATGGGGGTCATAAACACAAAAAAAATTTAGACAGACTTTTTTTATGATTAAATAAAGAGGAAAATAGATTAGGAAAAGCTGTTGAGGTACTTGCTCTAGAACTACATCGGTTAGAATCTTGTAAGTCTTTTCGGTTGGATGGTAACTGTCCCAGAATATGTATTCCGATGCGGCTGTGCAAGAATGTTTACTGTCAAACGGATTGCATAGAACACTCACCTCTATATTACCAGTTCCACAACAACCTTTGTTTGCCACATTAAATCCTGCAATCAATCAATGTTCGTTAACTACTAAATGCATAAAATAAAAATGCGAAAAATTCCACTTTGTATTTAGAAATACTAAGTTTGTAAATTACCGTATTTGCTAGGATGTTGGATGATGTCAAGTAAGGGAGTATAAACATCAACGTAGACAATTCTGGAGTCTGGAAACTTTTTGTTGAGGACTTTGATAGATGAAGAGCAGCTTGGAATTAAAGGTTGTCGCAAATTTGTTTTCTTTGTCTGCACAACCACGGAGGATGCCTCCCTGTAGAGTTCTCTGTGACGGCACACACCTGATTGGTGGTGCAACCGAACACCCCTATCTTCTTGCTCCAACCTCCGTACAGTTCCTGACAATGACATTTCAGTTAGACACAGAAAACGTCACAAAAGTCTATTACTTAGCTTATTCTGAGAAAATGTAAGTTTTAGAATTTCTGAAAAAGAATTCAAATTGACTATCCTGTCTCAAAAATACATAGTATTTTTCAAATGTAGCTTATATAGAGTAAACCACTCATCTATTATCAGACGTCGAGGAAATAGTCTGTAGGTAGAAATAATTCTGCGGCATGTCAGTTGGCTCATAGATATTTCCTACTTTCTGATAACTTGGTTCCTACATTACATTAATGATCTCTAAAGATAATATTACCCTGAATGAAGGTAGAAGCTGCGGCTGAAAGTTAAATCCGTATACGAATTGATATCGTAATGAGTCGCCCGAAATGGAGTCGTGAAGTAAGTATTCGCAATGTCGTCACTTCCTACGCAAACTACAGAATATACCCTTGTTCAGAATCGTCGCCAACTTTCTCTTCCCCTGCACCTGCCTTTATCTTAGCCAAATACTCTTTGAACAGATTCAATTGGTCCGACATCGACAACACATTCTATCCATCAAAAGTTCAAAAATGAGTCAATTTCTTGATTTTTGTCGTTTTAAAATTGAAGGACCGATATCAACTTTTTAGAAAGTGTAAGGATATATTTATGTACTGCTGTTTGTGCGGTGCAAGAGGGTCGTACCCTGTTCCTCCAGAGGCAAAACTTACGCCGGTGACAGTAGTTCTTCGATTTTGAGACTTGGATCTGCGGTAAGGTGGAACCAGGTCCTTAATTCCTAATGATCCGGCTGAAATTAATTGATAGTAATTAATCATTTCAGAATCTAATTACGATTAATCGACACGCTTTATTCTAATCACTTATATTTAGATTTCGAGATTATTTTACAACAATTATAATAGTTGTGATTCGCATATTTAATGTACTTAAGTTTTTATCCAAAAAGTATTTCATATAATATGTTTATGGTAGAATATTTGTGTAGAATTTTTATAATTTTACAATTAGACATGAATAATATCTTGAGACTTCCGATAAAACAGATCTGAAAATTAAAAATTATCTCAATAATAATTTGACTAAATTAATGTCTTTGAAAAGCGATTAGTTCAAATGGATGTCAAATATCACAAAAGGAAGAAAAAAAAAATGAATGTCAAAAGGGATAGTATTTTGTTAAATGTTATCTCAATAATAATTTGACGTAATTAATGTATTTGAATTAAGTCGATTATTCAAATGGATGTCAAAAGGGTAGTGTTGTGTTTTGTTGAGACTTTTGTCCATCAACGTTTAATGAAGAAATACTATGACGTGAACATTCTGGTGAGACAAATCAAATAAAACAACCTGGCATATTTAAGTACAGTATCACTAGGAAACTTGTGAGAAAAGTTATATTTCTACTAGTCTTCCTCTTTGGGTGGTACACTGAGTACTCATGCATACATAAATGTTAGTAGTATATGATTTTGAATAATTAATTAAAAAGGAAAATGTAATTATACCTATAAAATCAGAAGGGATCCTCCCATTACAAAACCTTCCTGATGGATTTCCGCCATGAAAATTCCTACCATATGGAGGGAAATCACACTTGATTATCGTCTTGATGTAGTTGTTGTTGCCAGGATCGACGATGGAGTCTCCGAAAACAACAAGTGCCGGAAAGGTTTGGTTCTTTATTGTGCTGGTGGCTACTCGAAGGCTCGACGTTTTGAGCAAGAAATGTAATACTAATGAGAAAAAGAATGCAATTGTTCCGAAATGAAATCTCATTTTTTCTTTTTCTTTTTTTTTCTGTTAAGCTGAATTACAATGGCAAGAAGTATGGAAAATGAAAAACAAGGAGGAAAGACAGATAAAGAAAATTGACAATGCGAGTATATTTGCATGAAAGTGCAGTCTATTTACTATTGGATGCAAAAATGTCTAGTCGTTATAGAATTTAAATTTTGATGTAGGTTGAAGTAGGGTCGACATAAGTTTTGATAAAATAAATAAATAAATAAATAAAATTTGGTGTTGATTTCACCGAGAGATATGGATTGAGATTTGATTCGGTTCATTTTCGAAGCGAATTAATTGGGCCGGGTTTGAATTCGATCAGCTAATCCCAACTCAATATACTTATGACGTGATTTGTTTTTCAATAGATTTGGCACATTAAAACGTGATAAATATATAATTTTTATATTTTTAAATTTATTGAATATATATAAATATATATTTAATCAATAATCATCATTTGATAATTTTTATTTGAATAAATTTAAAAATTTAAAAATATCATATAATATGAAATGAGTAATAATTTTGTGAAATGATATAAATTTTAAGTATTTCCAAAGAAAACTTTGAAAAACAATTACTCCTCCTAGACATCTCAAAATCACATTATATTTTGATTATATGGTATGATATATTTAAGTTGATATAATGAGAATATTTTTGTCAAAAAAAATATTTTTTAAATTCTACATGATATTTTGCTTTGAAAAAGTTTAAACAATATTAATTTATTTTGACAAAAATATCTCCATTACTTCATCATTAATTACATCATGCTATCTTAATAAAAACATGATGTATTTTTTTGGGGATGTAGTATTTACATTCTTCTATCGTCTGTGTTCCTGAATCCTGATCTGAAAAATATGCATATAGCTAGCTAGGCTTGTCCTTGAAGCAAGTTTTTCCTTCTTCAATCATAAATGAGGCTTTGTGTTTGGCCATGCATATACGTATGAGAAGTATTTACTCGAAGTCCAAACCACAATTTTGACATATCAAAGAATTAATGACATTAATCAATAATTAATGTAACAAAAAAAACGCACATTAAAAGATATCAAATCAAATCAAATAGAATGTAGTTAGTTATGGATGATGATATACGCGTTTAATATTTTTACATGTTATTTCCGTTCTCAAAATACATGATATTTTCTCTATAAAAATATATATAAAAAATATATATATTTTGAGACGAAAGTAGTATATACTTATATAGAGTATTTTTTCCATCTTTCAATAGATGTTTTTTAATATATTGGCATAAAAACATTATGAAAGAAAAAATTTAACATATTTTATTCTAAAATTAAATATAAAAAACACCTATTATCTTAAAATAAAATAAAAAATATAGAAAAAAAATATATTGTATTGAGAGACGGAGAGAGCATTAATACTGTGTATTACGGTCAAAAAATTAATATCATGTCAATTTATTTCATGATGATAAGTTTATGGATGTGATTAATTTTGTGAAATATAACTTTTTGAACTTAATTTTTTTTTAATTTTGTGAAATATAATATTGGGCATTTAATTAAAAGTAAATATAAATTGATATGCAAGTTATCCAATCCCTTGTCGCATTCATTATTGAAGAGCTAATTAATATGATGTCTAGCCGCCATAATTCAACCTCTAATGACGTTTATAAGGTTTAAATATTCTATATTGACGATTTCTTACAAATCAATTTAATTATTTCATTACGATACTAATTAATATAGCATCGCTGGCAAGAAATTGAAATTAATTTTTCTTTCCATGCGGGCTAGCTTGTGTCATATTTACATGTGAGCATGTCCCCGTCAAGTAGGTACTAGCATTTAGAGACCTTCCCATACATGTATAATTATATATGCCGTGTGCCTTTCCTTGAGAAACAAAGTTCCCATGAAATAGATAATTAATATCTTGACATATCTACTTGATTTTTATCTAAGCCAAGGATATTGAGTTTTCATTCGAGGAATTGATGATTAACGGACATAGGAATAAATTTGGCCATCTAACTTTTTAATCATTAATAAAACTTCCTCTTTATAAAAAATATTTTTTGTTGCATCGTTATTTTCCCAGAAATAAGAATAAAGATAAATAAGCTTTTTTTGGGTTCATTACTGACAATTGATTTAAATTTTGTGAGAGAGTGGTACAATTCAATGGGATGGAAAATATTGCCGATCACTATTAATAATTTAATGCTGTGAAGATATTGTAGTAATAAAATATAACTCAAAAGAAGAAATATGGATATAGCGCGGTCAATGTCGACAACTCATTGGAACACATAATTTTTTTTATATTTTTATTAATATCAAGTGAATTGTATTACTAGTCATCGAGGGCTACGATAGTAGTCTTGACAATCTACCAACCTCCATTGGTTCTAAGATTAATAAGTTCAATAACGAGTTGATTACCATCTTGTGACGTGAATACAAAATTATTGGAAATAAAAAAAGGAAACAAATGCATAATGTCAATAAGATTAAGACATTAATTAAGTCAGAAAACAAGTATTGGACTTTTTTTGAAATTCTCATATATATGACTGTCAGAATTTTCCGATTCAATCAAAATATCAGTAGTGCCAAGTGAAGTAGCAAGGTGAATCCCTTCGGTGTTATCACATTGATCAATTTAGACCGATCAATTTATACTTACAGACAAGTACACATTTTAATTATGAATTTCTCTTCTTCCTAGATATACCCGTTTTGATTGAGAACATATTCGGTGTAATTAATCATCTGGCAATACTAAAGACTTTAATTTATTTGATTCGAAAACTTAATATTGAGAAAACGTGATCTAGCTGTGTGCATAGGAAAATCGATCGATTTTATTTGGAAAAGTTTCAAACTATAAGCAAATTTAACTTTGGATTGAAACTAACTTTACCCTTTTAGAAGATGAAGCTAGCTTTCATACAAAAAATCTCTATAATGGCATTATACGATCCTGAAATTAATTACAAGATATTTAGGATATATGAAAGAAAACAATGAAAATATCAACTTAATTATATTAATTATGATCGATGATAGATTTTATTAAACATTATACTACATTCGCTCCTCAAAATGTATACAAAACTTTCAATATAAAATATTAAAAAATTTCAGATGGCTTTGCATCTAAGCGAAAGATAATGTGGATGAGATATCACCGACAAGAAAAGGTGTGAGAGTATATATATAGCCCATTTAATGATCAAAGATACTAACAGGCTGTTTAATAGTAAGCTTGGATTTTATGTGTCTGATCGAAATTACCAAATAAAACCTAATTAATTATATGAGGTTCGATACCAATCTCTCTGAATGAAAATTTTGTATCTAATTATATAATATTTTACGGGCCGATAATCTAACGAAAAATTAATTTATCAATTATTTGAGGGATTAATTGTCTGTGTCTGAATGCTCAGTG